>JAZKJV010006367.1:600000-848635 GCA_037367405.1 Ottelia alismoides | reverse complement strand
TAGGACCCGCCGCAAGAAGCGTTCACCAGACCCTGGAGCTCTGGTGTCAACCCGCTGAAGAAGCTCTGAACTAGGTTCGGCTTGGAAATGTCGTGATGCGGGCATCTGTCTGTGAGCTCTCGGAACCTCTCCCATGCCTCGTGGAATTGCTCATTGGGGAGCATGGAGAAGTTGCTGATCAGGGCCTTCGCTGCATTCGTCTGCCCGAGTGGATAGTACTTGTTCAAGTACTCGGTGCGGAGCTGCTCCCAGGTGTAAACAAACCTCCCCAAATGCTTCAGCCAGGTGGCTGCTCTGTCTGCTAGGGAGAAGGGGAAGACGATCATCCTGATCATGTCCTGGTCCACCTGACGGTCGTGGACAGTGCTGCATATCATCAAGAACTCCTGGAGGTGGAGATGGGGCTCCTCTGTTACGAGTCCGTGGAAGCGGGGGAGTAGCTGCAAAGTGTTCGGGGGGAACTTGAAGTCCCCCACGATCGCTGGAAGTACTACCCAGTGGTGCGTCAGCGTCGATCCGGGGTTGTGTAACTCCCGCATCGGTCTCGGTGGTCCTCCGGCCGCTCCTGCGGCGGCTGTCGCTGCTGCGGCGGCTGCTGCGGCTGCTGCATCCGCATCATCTGGGATCCTCGGTCCCTCTCTCCTCTGCTCTCGCTCTGCTCTCATCTGCTCCATCTCTCTCCTCATGTCGATCATGAAAGATCCCTGATCCCTCAGCTGCTGCTGAACGGTCTCTAACGAGGCGATCCGGGTGGAGTTGATCGCTCTCTGGTCCAATACGAAATGCTCAGGCTGACGGGAACGATCCTCAGAACTGCCGGCCATGACGTCTGCTGCAAAATCAAATGAGCCCAACTCAGGTGCTGTCAAATCTATCAATCTCTCCTCGGGCTCATGTCGCTCAGGTACGAAAGAAAGGGGGTCGAGGGGGAACAGGGCGGAGTCGTACTCGAGCTCGGAGAGCTGGTCTTGGCTCTCGCGGGCCAACCTAGATGATTGGGTAGACGTGCCCGAAAGCGGTGCAGCCAGAGGCTGCCTAAGAGAGCGTCTACCCATCATCTTAATCTGATGAGTAGTGCGGATGAGATCTGGAGAAACTATGATCAGAATGCAAACCCCTGGTTCACCAACGCAACGCGAGCTGAAGACCGTGAAAGTTCGGTCAAATTATCTTGTCAATTTTAATTAGGTGAACACACAAGATATCAGAGCGCTTACGTGACCTGTTAGGATACCCGATGCTACCCCAACCGACTGGCCCGCACGGAAGAGTCGGTAATCAGTCGGGACTAGCACTAGAGGGCTCTACCTAGGGTGCGGGTCACTCTCTCGCGCATCCAAACCATACAATGAGGGGGTTGCTCTCCCCAAGACAAATTTTTAATGTGAATGTCTTTTAGGATCAATAGTGTTAACCAGTCCCAATTTTATGGTTTTTCTTTTTAATATTTTCAAATAAAAACAAACGCCTAACGAATTTTCGGTTCTCCTGGTTATTTAGTCCAAAACAGGGGGGAGAAGTCGAAAAAGCCGATGCACGATGAAATCAATGATGCATGCTGAGTAAGAAATGCGTACCTTGCCTCCAGCACTCTACATGCAAGTGATACGCGCAGAATTTAAAGACAGAAAAGTAAACTACCCTAAATGATGCAACGGGAAAAACCGAGCCTTAGACGAGCAACTTCTACACGCAGAACCGTCTAATCGGTCACCGACTTCCAAGCCAAAGAGTCCGGTCTTGGCCCACCCCTCCTCTGCCCGACAAATCGGGGGTAGGAGAAAGCGCTTTACAGGGTGAGCTGCGGCACGTAGGCTACGAAGGAGATGAGTCGATTATTTTTATTAATTGATTATTAGTGAGTCCAATTAGCGCACTATAGGAACATGCAAATAGTTAAGTGTGGGGACCCTACTAATTACGGCACAAGCAAGAGAAATTCCTAAGTCTAGGGGCTCGATGAAAACCGCGGAAACACCAGAAAAGGCAGTAAGAAAAGAAAAGAAAACCGCGTCAAAAGCCGCGAAAAACCTAAGGGTCCCCCGAGCACAACGGTGCTTGGCGAAACGGACCCGCTAAATGTTCAAGAGTCCACAAGTCCAGTTTGAGTCCCTGTATTATTACAATAATAATAAAAAAAATAAAACCTAATCTAACCTCACCCACTCAACTCTCCCTCTCTCGCTCTCTCCTGCGGCTTCGTAGAGAAGGAAGCTGCCTCCAAGTTCCTCGGTTGCACCGGCTCCTCGAAAGTCGCCTCCGCGGTCCTCGGGCCCTCGCAAGAAAAAGAGATGAGTGGTCAGACCAAGATAATCAAATAAAATAAAAAGAAAATAAATGAAACTGAAAATGAGGGTGTATATGCAAAAATACAAAATAAAATAAACACTCAAAATAAAACAAAAATAAAAATAAAAGAAAAAGAAAATAAAACAAAATAAAACAAAAATAAAATATAAACAAAAGCCGCGAAAAAGCCGCGAGCTCTGAAAGAGCCGTGAAAAGCCGCGAAAACAAAAACGAAGATAAAATGAAAACTACTAAGCCGTGCTCCCCGGCAACGATGCCATTCTGATGACAAGGCCGAGCACTCGGGTATAAGGTACTAAATAGGTCGTTGCGACCCAAGCGATCAGACTATGTCAATCAAGAAAAATGAACCACTCAATAAAGATAAAATCGATCAAAACACGAAAGCGGTCCTGTTATTGGATTAACCTGGTATAGCGACCAGGGTCGAACTCAAGGAGCACGGGTTGGCCTCTCGGCCTACGAAGTAGTAAAAAGGAATAAAATAAAAGAACAAAATATTTTTAGTGGTTTTTAATTTGTTATATATTTTTTTTGGATTTTTTTAATGTATAAAGAAAATAAGAAAATCAAGTAAACACACACTTCAACAAATTATTAAATGAACTAAAAATACTCAAAAATTCAAACAAAAATATTTTTATGTGTTTTTATAATTTTTAGTCTTTTTGATGAATTTTTGAGAATTTTCTGATATTTATTTAATTTTCTAAAAATCAAAAAGTAGCTGAAATAAATGGTACTGTCCAGCCGAGCCAAAAAGGCCTAGATAAAATATCTAAGAGCCCCAAAATGGCTGGGAGGTAATTTTTCTGTAAAGAAAACAAAATGAGGAAAATTTAGGCACCAATTTTATTATTTTTGGATTTTTAATTTATTTACTGGAATTTTTATAAGGTTTTAAGGGTTTTTAAGTTTTTAGTGATTTTCCGTAATGAAAAATAGCCAAAATTGGCTAGAAAATCAAACTATAAAATAGACAGCAGACAATTTTTTTGGAATTTTTAAACACTATTTAATATTTTTTTGTGATTTTTAAAGTTAGACATTAGCAAAATTAAAGGTTTTTGATTTTTTAAAAATATCAAATGAAATCAAAAATATCCTCAAAAATCCACGAAAAGTTTACACCATGGCAGGAGCCATGTGTCCAATTTTCGTTGGATTTGGAGGTGTTTTGCTATTTTATTCAAAAATAAAGGAAAGGCACTGTGCACAAGGACCAAAGTGCAAATACCCAATAGCATGGGGGGTCTGGTGCAATTTTCCCAGCAAAACACGCGCCACGCGCATGCCTGGGGCACTCAGGGACCCAAATGTAATAAAAATAAGTCCCGAGGACTTATTGGTAACATGTACCAAAAGTCCAAGGGCTTATCTGCAAAATACCCAAAATATCACGCACATGTCGAAATAAATCACGCACAGGGGTATATGTGCAAATAAGTAGAAACTTTCATTCAAACCATAACAACCAGAACTACAAGGGTATAGAAAGCAAATATCCCAAAGAAACCACGTGACGAAGCACGTGTCAGACCATGTACAGGAGTATAAAAGCAAATAAAGGCAAACACAAGGGTCTCTATGCAAGTTCTCCCAAAACTAAACAACTACACTCAATATTTACAGGACTAAAGCGAAATAAAATAAGAAAGAGGGCCTAAGGGTAAATTACCCTTTATTACTCGGAGCGGCTGGATGGACGCCACGTGTCTGATCGAGCGGTCAAGGGCGACTGGGGGTCCAACGGTGCTCTCCTCGGGATGATCCAACGGCTGGGGCTAGTCCACGTGGTGCATCGGACGGTGTCGGGCGCAGATGGCTAACCCTCAAGCCTCGGATGGTCCAGATCTCTCCTTCTTTTGATCGAACGATGACGGCTTCTCCAACACGGACGGTTCAGATGAACCTGGAGCGAGAGGGACGATCGGACGGCTTCTGAAGGTCGTGGAAGAACAGGTGGCCGGCGAACTTCGCCGGCCTCATGAGTGCGCTCCTGACCTCCTCTGCTGCGCCTGAGGATCGGAGAAGCTCCGGCGTGATGGTGCGCAGCTACTGATACCCTCCGATGGCCCAGCCGAGCTCTGGAGAGCTCCGGCGAGGTCGGCGGAGGCGAGGCTCCTGGCCTGAATGACCAAAGCCCTCAGATGGGCTTGGTAGCACCTGCAAAGATCACCAAGAGACTCGTGGGTCGAGGGCAAAATGCCTCGACCCGGTTAGGCGTAGCGACGGTGAACTGTGGGTCGGAATGGCGAGCTCCGGCGAAGGGGGTAGACGGAGGAGCTCGACTCCCAGCTCCTGTGCGAGCTGGGTTGGATGGATGGGTGAAGAAGGTGCGTCGGAGAGAGGCGGATGCGATGGTCGATTCCGATGATCGAAAGGGGTGATGGAGTGGTCGGAATCAAAGATAGACAGCGGCGGTGCGATTTGGGGGTAAATGAAAATCAACGAAAGATAAGGTCCTACAAGGTTACCTGGGTGGTCGAAGAGACTGGGGAGGAGCTGGGGAAGCTCCTGGTCGTCGCCTCGAGGAGCGTCTCCCTCCGAGGCTCAAGCTCCAGCTGATGGCGGAGCGACAACGGCGTAGCTCGCCGGATCGATGGACTCGCTTCCTCTCCTCGCTTCAACAGGCTCAGACGCGAGCTGTCACTCTCACGCACTCTCTGGAGCTCACAGGAGGAGGAAACAAATGGCCAAAGATGGAGCAATAGGGTGGCGGAGCAACGGCTATATATGGCTAGGGGTCCGGCTAAGAGAGGTCCGGGCGTGCTTGTCGGAGCACGGATCCCCATAACCCACCCTGGGCGTGGATCAGGGATGCACAATGGTGGATTAGGACCCGGGGTTAGGTGGAATGGCGATCGGGTCGAGCAGGTAAAAATTTGAGAAATCGGATCCACGACCCAGATCCGCGGGAGGTGGTCCTGGGGGGGTAGTTGACCGGGCGGTCAACATCCCCAGGACCCAATAGAAGCAGGCCACGTGGCTGGATCTTCAAGTGCAAATTAAGGGTAGCTAGGGGCCGATTTAGCAAAAACTCAAAACACAAAATATTTTTCTTTTATTTTTTTCTATTTTTTAGTGTTTTTAATTAATTTTTGGAAATAAAAATAAGGTATATACATAGTATGTAATATATAGGTATATGTACACTATTAGGGTTTTTAATTTTTGATTTTTTTAATTGTTATTTTTATGCAATTTTACCCCCATTTTATATTTTATTTATTTACATTATAAAATAAGGAATAAAAAGATATTTTTATTTAATTTTTATTATTTATGTACATAGGTAAAATAAATATATATGTACATCTATATACATGGTATATGTACAATGTATTTTTGTATTTTTAATTTTGCTATTTTTATTTTGTTTTTGTTTTGATTGTTCTTATTTTATCTATTTACATTATAGTATATAGATTATTTACAAAAATTAGAAAATTTAATTTTATTTATTTACAAGACTAAATAAATATATAAAAGTGGTTTATATACAAGATGAAAAGGGGTGTTTTTGTTCTTTTTGATTTTTAACTTTTTCTTTTGTTTTTATACTTATAGATATATACAAGTATTTACAAGCATATTTTTGGTGAGGAAAATATCTTTATTTTATTTACACTCATGAGCCCCTATCTCCCTCTACTTTGGCTTTTATGCGGTCAGGCCCATGCTGAGCCCTCCCTTGGGTTAGGTTGCTCAATATTTATTCTAAATATTTCCCTCTTTTTCTTTTTAATCTTTATTCTTTTATTTTTGCACAAAAACATGCTAATTATAGGTTTTTTACACAATGCATGCTTTTGGTAATTATTTGTATTTACATATATCTACATGCATTTGCAAAGGTTTTTGTAGCTAAAATATAAGAATAAAGAGTGATGAATGAGTATTCATCACTATCCCAACCGACTGGCCCGCACGGAAGAGTCGGTAGTCAGCTGGAAATAACACCGGAGGGCTCTACCTAGTGTGCGGGTCACTCTCTCGCGCAATCAAACCAACCAATGAGGGGGTTGCTCTCCCCAAGACAAATTTTTAAGTCGAGTGTCTTTTAGGGTTAATAGCTTAAACAGTCCCAATTTTATGGTTTTTCTTTTTAATTTTTTTCAATAAAAACAAAGGCCTAACGAATTTTTCGATTCTCCTGGTTATTTAATCAAAAACAAGGGGGAGAAGTCGAAAAAGCCGATGCGCGAAGAAATCAATGATGCATGCAGAGATAGAAATGCGTACCTGTCTCCAGCACTCTACATGCAAGTGATCCGCACAGAAATGTAAAGACAGAAAGTAAACTACCTATATGGTGCAGCGGTGAAAAACCGAGTCCTAAACAGGCAATTCTACTCGAAGAACCGTCTAACTGGTCACCGCTCCTTCAAGCCAAAGGTCCGGTCTCGGTCTACCCCTCCTCCTCCCGACACATCGGGTTCAGGAGCAGCGCTTGGCAGGGCAGGCTACGGCACGTAGGCTACGGAGGGGATGAGTCGGTTATTTTTATTAATCAATTATTAATAGGTCCAATTAATCGCACTATAGGAACAGGCAAGCAATTAGGTGTGGGGATCCTACTAATTACGGCACAATCAAGCAGAAAATCCTAAGTCTAGGGGCTCGATAAAAACCGCTGAAAACCGTAAAAGGCAGCGAGAAAACCAAAACCGCGAGAAAAACCACGGAAAACCTAAGGGTCCCTCGAGCACACCGGTGCTCGGCGAAACAGACCCGCTAGATAGTTCAAGTCCACAGTCTCTGAGTGTCCCTGGATTATTACAATAATAATCGAATGAATAAATCTAAACTAATCCTACTCTAATCCTCGCCCGCTCGTCTACTCTCTCACGCTCTCCTGCAGCTCCGTGCAAAAGGGACCCGCCTCCAAGTTCCTCGGTTGCGTCGGCTTCTCGAAATCGGCCGCCTCGGTCCTCGGGCCCTCGCAAGAAAGCAGACAAGTGTCAGACCAATAAAATAAGCAAATAATAGCAAGAAAATAAAAGAAAGGGTATATGTGCAAAAATATAAATAAAAAAACACTCAAAATAAAGCAAAAACAAAAAATAAGAGAAAATAAAGCAAAACAAAATAAAACAGAAATAAAAGAAAGACAAAAAGCTGCGAAAAGCCGCGGACTCTGAAAGAGCCGCGAAAAGCCGCGAAAAAGAAAACGAAAATAAAATGAAACTACTAAGCCGTGCTCCCCGGCAACGACGCCATTCTGATGACACGAAAATCGAGCGAGCGAGGTAAAGGTACTAAATGGTCGTCTCGACCTCAATCACTCGGTTGTGTCAATCAAGAAAAAGAGACCACCAATAGAAGATAAAATCAAATCGAAATCAATAGCGGTCTTGCTATTATTTTAACCTGGTATAGCGACCAGGGTCGAACACAAGGAGCACGTAATGGCCTCGCGGCCTACGAAGTAGTCAAAAAGAAAACAAAAGAAAAGAACAAGGTGTTTTTGGTGGTTTTTAATTCTTTTTATATTTTTTTGGATTTTTAATGTATTAAAAAAATAAAGGGAACTAGAAATCCAAGCAATTCAACTATTTATTTAATGCACTAAAAATCAACCAAAAATTCAAATAAAAATATTTTTGTGTATTTTATAATTTTTACTATTTTTAGTGATTTTTTGGGATTTTTCTGATGTCTAAAAAATTAAATAGTGAAAGAAAAAGAAGGTACTGTCCAGCCGAACTTAAGGTACCTAGATAAAATATCTAGAAATCCCCAATAAGCCTGGAGGTAATTTTACCGTATATAGAAAGAAACAAGGGAAATTTTGGCACCTTAATTATTATTTTTGGGTTTTTAGATTATTTATTAGAATTTTTATGAGTTTTTAGGTGTTTTTCAATTTTTATGAGTTTTCTATAACTAAAAATAGCCAAAATTGGCTAGAAAATCAAGCAAGCCAAAACAAACAGTAGCTAATTTTTTGTAATTTTTAGATAGGTTTTAATTTTTTTTGTGAATTTTAAACTCAAACAGTAACGAAAATTGATGTTTTTGAATTTTTAAAAATATCAAATCAAAACAAAAATGTCTCCAAAAATTCCAGAAAAGTTTTCACTATGGCAGGAGCCATGTATCCAATTTTCATTGGATTTGGAGTAGATTTGCTATTTTATTCAAAAATAGAAAGTAGGTACTGTGCACAGGGACCTGAGTGCAAATACCAAGAGTTCTGGGGGGTCCGGTGCAAAATACCCAGGAGAACACGCGCGTCGCGCATGCCTGAGGCACTCAGGGACCTAAATGTGAGGAAAACAAGTTCCGGGGGCTATTTGGTAATAGGTACCAAAGACCGAGGGCTTGTTTGCAAATTACCCAATAAAAAGCGCACATGCATAATTAATTCACGCACAGGGGTATAAATGCAATAATCCAAAAGTATTCATTCATTTGATAACCAACCAGAACTATAGGGAATAGAGTGCAAATAGCCCAACAAAGCACGTGTCGATGCACGTGCTACACCATACACAGGGGCATAAATGCGAATAAAATACAGCACAGGGTCCAAGATGCAATTGTACCAAAAACTAAACAAGTAAACTATATATTTACAAGACTAAACGCGAAATAAAGTAAAAGGAAGGGCCTAAGAGTAAATTACCCTTTATTAATGAAGACGGCTGGATGGGTGCCACGTGGTGAATGGACGGCTGAGATGCGGGTGGCGCCCAACGAAGGAGTCTTCGACGCTGATCGGACGGTCCAAGCGCTGCCACGTGCAAGATCAAACGGTGGCTGGAGACGGTGGCTGCATCACGCTGGATCGACGGTGGAGATCGACCCTCAAAAGATCGGGCGGTCGATGCTGCTCCTCGAATGGACGAACAGGATCAGATCTGGAGCTCGGGGTCGATTGAACGACAGAGAGAGATGGAGGACAAACTGGCCTCCAGCGAACTTCGCCGAGGTCGTGACGGCGCTGGCCACCTCCTGGGAGCCCTCTGATGATCGGAACGGGAAGCTGCGGGCCCTCCGCGTCTGCTGGAGGTCTCCGATGACCCAACCGAGCTCTGGGGAGCTCCGGCAAGGTCGGCGGAGGCGGAGCTGCTGGACCTGATGGTCCAAGCCCTCAGATAGGCTTGAATGAACCTGCAAAATGCACCAACAAGCTCGCGGGTCGAGGGAAAACTGCCTCGACCCCGTTAGACGTGGTGAAAGTGGTCGGGGGGTCGATGCGGGCGAGCTCCGGCGAAGGGATGGACGGAGGAGCTCGAACCCTAGCTCCTGTGCGAGCTAGGTTGAATGGAGGGGTGCAGAACGTGCGTGGGAGGAAGGCGAGGGCTATGGCGCACCCCGATGATCAAATGGATAGGTGACGTGACCGGAATCAAAGGTGGTCGGTAGAGCGACGAATTGGGGGTAATCAGAAATTAACGAAAAGGAAAGGGAACTGGGTCTACCTGGGTGAAGGAATCGACTGTGGGCGAGCTTGCGAAGCTCTTGGTCCTTGCCTCGAGGAGCGTCGACCTCCGAGGCTCGAGCTCCTGCTCTGGGCGGAGCACGGCGGTGGTGACTCGCCGGATCAGTGGTCTGAACGCCCTCTCCTCGCTGCGACAGCACCTGGAGCGAGTTGTCACTCTCACTCGAGCACTGGAGGTCACTGGGGGTGGAGCGAATGAGCCAAAGATGAGAATTAGGGTGGCGGAGCTCAGCTTAAGTATGGGTGCAGGTCCGGCTAGGAGTGATCGGGTAGGGCTGCATGAGGCGCGGATCTCGATGCGGATGCGCCGGCGAAGGTGTCGAATCTGCTACGGTTAAGATGCACTCGGGGTATAGGGAGGAGGTGATCGGGTTTAGGTGCGAAAAATCCGAGAAATCGGGTCGGGCACCAATGACCCGTGGAAGGTGGTCCTGGGGGGGGAGTTGACCGAGCGGTCAACAACTCCCCTGGACCAATGGGAGGCTGCCACCTGGAAAATATTTGGAAATTAGATTAAAAATAACAAATACCTTATTTAATTAAAACTCAAAACATGAAATATTTTTGTTTTAATATTTTCTATTTTTTATTGATTTGTAATTAATTTTTCAAAGTAAAAATAAGGTATTTACATAATAGGGCTATATATAGGTATATGTACAATATAGGCTTTTTAATTTTGATTTTTAATTAGTTATTTTTATACATTTTTATTGTCATTTTGTATTTTATTTATTTATATCATAAAACAAGGAATAAAAAGATATTTTTATTTTATTTTTATTATTTATATACATAGGTGAAATAAATAGATATGTACATATATATACATGGTATATTTACAATATTATTTTTTTGATTTTTAATTTTGTTATTTTTATTTTGTTTTTGTTTTAATTGTTTTTATTTTATTTATTTACACCATATCATATAGAATATTTACAAATTTTTTAGAAATTAATTTTATTTATTTATAAGGCTAAATAAATATAAGATGAATGGACTATATACATGGTGACTATGTACAAAGGTTATGTAGAGTTTTCAGCACCAACACCCAGTTGTCCAGAGCTGAAGCCACTTCCTGCGTCGCTGAAGTATAGGTTCCTTGCGGGTGAGCATGAGATGTACCCAGTCATTATCTCCACCGATTTGACTGGAGAACAGGAAACCCATTTGATGGGGGTTCTTAAAAAGAACCGCAAGGCGATAGGATGGAGCGTAGCAGATCTCCAGGGGATAAGTCCAGCCCTGTGCTCCCACCATATCTATCTCGAGGATGAGGCGAAGCCGTCACGTGAGTTCCAACGGCTGCTGAACCCGAATCTGAGAGAGGTTGTCATGAAGGAGATTTCGAAATGGTGGAGCGCCGATTTTATGTACCCCATCTCCGACTCCAAGTGGGTCAGCCCTTTGCATGTGGTGCCCAAGAAGACGGGCATCACTACAGTAGTCAGCGAGTCTGGAGAGGAGATTGCTACACGGGTACCCACTTCTTGGCGAGTCTGCGTTGATTACAGACGACTCAACCAGGCCACCAAGAAGGATCATTTCCCCCTGCCCTTTATAGGTCTGATTAGTGAGAGACTGGCAGGGAAGAGCCACTATTGTTTTCTGGATGGGTACTCAGGCTACAACCAGATGGCCATCGCTTCCGAGGACCAGGACAAGACTACCTTTACCTGTCCCTTCGGCACATACGCCTTCCGACACATGCCATTTGGGCTATGCAATGCCCCTGCGACTTTTCAGAGATGCATGTTGTCGATCTTTTCGGACATGGTAGGGGAGTGCTTGGAGGTCTTCATGGATGATTTCTCGGTCTACGACAACAGATTCGACTCCTGTCTTGACTGCCTAGACCGAGTCCTTCAGCGATGCATAGAGGTTCACCTTGTGCTATCTTGGGAGAAGAGTCATTTCATGGTGACTCAAGGGACAGTGCTTGGCCATATCATCTCCATTAGGGGCATGGAGGTTGATCCAGCCAAGGTAGATGTCATTAGAAAACTCGCACCACCGTCCAATTTGCGGCAGTTACGGTCTTTCCTGGGGCACGTCGGTTTCTACCGGCGATTCACTCATGATTTCAGTAGGATTGCCCGACCGTTGACTGGCCTGCTAATGATAGACACTGAGTTCCTTGTCGATGACAAGTGTCTTTCGTCCTTCGAGACTCTCAAGAGATGTGTTGTTGAGGCTCCTGTTCTCCAGCTGCCTGATTGGTCTCTCCCATTCGAGATCATGACGGATGCCTCCGATTTTGCCGTAGGGGCCATGTTGGGACAGAGGAGGGATGGAGTTCCATTTGCTATCCACTACGCTAGCCGCACATTGGATTCCGCGCAGCGGAACTACACAATCACATAGAAGGAGATGCTAGTCGTAGTCTTCACCCTAGATAAGTTCAGATCATACATTATTGGATCTAGAGTAACCTTGTATATTGATCATACCGCCATCAGGTACCTCATGGCAAAGAAGGATGCCAAGGCCAGACTGACTAGATGGATCCTTCTACTCCAGGAGTTTGACATAGAGATTAAGGATAAGCCTGGAGTCAAGAATGTGGTGGCGGATCATCTCTCCCGATTAGAGCATCTTGAGGATTCTGAGCAGATTGACCCTATTTGTGAGACCTTCCCAGATGAGGCGATCCTTACTATCGCCTCTCTCCCGTGGTACGTCGATATTGTGAACTTTTTTGTTGCTAAGAAAGTCCCACAAGATTGGCCCATGCAGAGGCTTGAGACCTTCCTCGCGAAGGCCAAGTCCTACCACTGGGAGGATCCCATCCTTTACCACGAAGGAGGGGATAGCATCTGGCGTAGGTGCATTCCTCAGGAGGAGCACCATAGCGTCCTCACTTACTGCCACAAGCTTGAGGCAGGAGGACATCACTCTGGGAGGAGAACGGCACAGAAAGTGCTCCAATACGGCCTATAGTGGCCTACCCTCTTCAAGGACTCTGATGAGTTCGTGAAGAGGTGTACTGACTGTCAGAGGATGGGCACTTGTGGACAGCGTGATATGATGCTGATGTAGCCCATTCACTTCTGTGAGGTTTTTGACGCATGGGGCATCGATTTCATGGGTCCATTCCCTAAGATTCAGGGATTTGAGTACATTCTGTTGGCCGTTGATTATGTGAGTCGTTGGGTTGAGGCCATCCCCGCCCGAACCGCTGCTGCCAGGACTGTTTGCAGATTTTTGAGGAGGCATATCATTACACGGTTCGGGGTACCTCGAGTATTGATATCTGACGAAGGGTCTCATTTCATCAACGACCAGGTGAAGGCCCTTGCTAGCGAGTTCGGCATAGACCATCGAGTTGCCACTCCATACCATCCACAGACGAATGGTCTAGCCGAGGTGTCGAACAGGGAGATCAAGACTATATTGCAAAAAGTCGTCCGCCCTGACCAAAAGGATTGATCACAGCTTTTGGACTCGGTCTTGTGGGCTTATAGGACGTCTTTCAAGACACCTTTGGGCACATCTCCCTTTAGCCTCGTTTATGGCAAGCCGTGCCATTTACCAGTTGAGTTGAGACACATGTCACTTTGGGCAGTCACAGATATACTTTTGGATCCAGATAGTGTAGGAGACCAGAGGAGGGCAGAGTTAGCAGCCTTGGAGGAGCTTCGTGATACCTCCTTCTCAAACAGCCTACAGTACAAGGAGAGAGTGAAGGAGTGGCATGATTCTCATATCAGCCACAAGCATTTTGAGCCTGGACAGAGAGTATGGTTGTTTGATGCTAGGCTTCGTCTATTTCCAGGGAAGCTACAGAGCAAATGGAAGGGACCTTATCTTGTGAGAAAGGTACATGACAATGGAAGTATTGATATATCTGAGTTGTCTTCTGAGAGTACCTTTCGAGTGAACGGCCAGCGACTCAAGCCATTTTTAGATCATGAGCCGCGGGTCGTTGATGTTGCCCCTATTCACTTTGCGTGAGATGTGGTCTCTTGACTCGCATACTATTGCATCTCACGCTTTATTATCACTGTTCTCCCGACTTGTATAGATCCAATTGTCCATATCATTCCATTCTTTAGTCCCACATCCCTTTTCTCATTCTTTGATTACGCTATACTTAGGGTGTACTTTACCCTAAGTATAGGGGGGATGTAGGACTTTCGGGTATTCTTTTGATCCTTTCTACCCCTGTTTTGCTTCCTATACTTAGGGATATTTTACCCTAAGTATGGGGGGGTAGACCCTGTACATTCTGCACTCGGTTTTCCCTTCGTGTACAGCCTGCTATACTTAGGATTATTTGATCCTAAGTATAGGGGGAAAAGCCGAGACTCTCTTGATTTCTATTCATTCATTCGTCTTTGTATATAGCCTTCCTTTTCACTTCCCTATACATAGCATGAGTTATGTCTTCTTCATCGCTCTTGACTCCGAGGACATCGTTCGAGCTGCGTATAGGGGGGTGTATATATTCATATATACTTTAGACATAACTCGTACTTTGTGTGAGTGTGTAAATAAATAAAAATGGCTAAAAACTAAAAATCCATAAAAATTATAAAATTTTCCCTGTAAATAATCATTCTTTTATTGCACATACATAGCTATTGTACAAATTATTCTTGTAAAAATGTTTTCAAAAACTTTTTGTAAAAAGTTTGTGTAAATATGTGCATATTAAAATTATGTATATAGTACAAAATTTTTCCAAAATGTTTTGAAAATCAAAAGTTTGCAAAAATCTTGTGTAAATTTGTGTAAACATTTTGCAAAACTTGCATTCATGCATACATCCATGATTTCAAAACATTTTTCAAAAATTTTGCATGTTTGTAAATATTGTGTAAATTGCATCTTTGTATATATTTGTATATAGTTTTTCCCGGATTATAGTTGATATTTAAACTAGCCTAGAATTAAATTGGGAAATGGAGCTTGATTAAGATCTTAATCCACCTAATTCTAAGAGGAACCTTATAGGGCTTAGGGTTAAGGCTTTTCAGGTCCATGGTGACTTAATTCTTTGAGTCCACTAGGCTATGATCACATGTCATCTCAATGAGCCTAAGTAGAGCACTTAACAACACACACATGACTCATATAGACAATGGCTTTACTTGGACACCGCACTTAGCACCAAGCTCTCTACGGATGAGATGGTGAGGAGGCAGTCTTCCTTGACTTGGGGTAGCATATGAGGGTAGTACTTCTAGGCAACCTCTCTTCTTCTTTTAGTGAAGGAAGTGCGTCTCAACTTGGTCTGGTTGCCATGAGGTCTAACGACAGGAGTTGTGGGTTGCAATAATGCTTCAAAAGAAGATAGTCTACTGGCTCAAGAGGAAAAACTCCTTATGTATATATGCTGCACATGTATATGTTGTATAGATGCACTTGAAAAAAATGCAAAAAGAAAATAACTCCAAAAAAGTGGTGGGTCTGATAGAAAATGATAATCCCACCGGAGTATGTATATAGTGCAATAAGCAAAGCTTGAGACTTATGGATTCCATCTTATGTAGCTTGCAGCAGGGAGACTTAGCTACACTGGTTGAGCTCCCAAGGATACATGGTTACACTGGCCATGGTCCATTCTCTTCTTCCCCCTCTTCTTGAGCCGGTTGAACTTGAACTTAGAAGGGATACCCCGCTCCTCGAGGAAAGAGTATCCAGACTAGGGTCATAGAGTTACCTTGTTGGGGAGGGTTGTCAAATTGCCGTTTCTGAGGTGGAGAGCTTACCTCACTTACACAGTGCAAGGAAAGACTCATAGTCTTCAGGGTTTGTGTATGATGACTTGTTCTGATCTGGATTATTGAGGAGTCTTGATTATAGATTAGGGGATCTTAGAGGCTGTTAAGTTTTAAACCTAAGTCTGAATAAGGTTCGACACATTAATAATCCAAAGATCTGATCGAGCTCCATATTTCAATTTAATGAAGGCAAGTTTAATAATCAACTTTGATCCTTGTATATTCTCCTCTTTTTCTTTTTCTTTCTCTTTTTCACTTCTTTTTCAAATAAGTGTTTGCTAAGGTACTAGCAAAGTTAAGTATAGGGGGGTGATGAATACCCATTCATCACTCTTTATTCTTTTATTTTAGCTACAAAACCTTTGCCAAACACATGTAATATCTTAGTAAATATCAATAAATACCATTTGTCATGCATTGTGTAAAAATAAATAATTAGCATGTTTTTGTGCATAAATAAAAGAATAAAGAGATAAAAGAAAAAGAGGGAGATATCTAGAATAAATATTGAGCGACCTAATCCCAAGGGAGGGCTCAGCATGGGCCTGACCGCATAAAAATCCAAGTAGAGAGAGATAAGGCAGCTCACATGTGTATATATCTGTAAATAAATAAAAGTATTTTCCTCTAAAAATAAAAATGGGTTGTATTTATTTGTAGATATTTGTATATATTTGTAAATACAAAATCAAAATAAAAATAGAAAAATAAAAAGAAAATAAAAAGACCTTCACCTTGTCTATATTCACCATGTACATAGAACCCTTTAGTTATTTATTTATCCCAATAAATAAATAAATCAAAATTCCATAAAAATTGTATATATTCTACATTCCATGATGTAAATAAATAAAATAAAAACCATAAAAACAAAAATACAATAAAAAGAACAAAAATAAAAATCAAAATAAACATTGTATATAGACCATGTATATAAATGTATATATCTATTTATTTAGCCTTTGTAAGTAAATAATAAAAATAAAATAAAAGTACTTAACTATTCCAAATTTTATCTTGTAAATAAATAAAATATAAAATTGGAATAAAAATGTACAAAAATAAATAATTAAAAATCAAAATTAAAAATTTAATATTGTATATACCTATGTATATTATACTATATTGTAAATACCTATTTTTATTTCAAAAAAATAAATAAAAATCACAGAAAAATAGTTTATAAATAAATAAATATTTTTCATGTTTTGAGTTTTTCTTAATTCGGCCATTTATTATTTTAAATCGAACCAAATCTTTCTGACGTGGCTGCTTCCTATTGGTCCACGGGGGATGTTGACCCCCCGATCAACTCCCCCCCTGGACCACAGACCCGCGGACCCGGCGCTTCGACCCGACTTCTCTTAATTATTGCACCGCAATCCGAGATCCAAATCTGCTAACCCTGGGTCCTAATCAATCCCTGATCAACCCAGATCCACGCCCGGTCGTTAGCATCGGTGTCTGTGCTCCGATTTTCTCGCCCGATACCCAGTTAGCCGGACCCCTAGGACTATATAGCCTGAGCTCCGCCCGTACCTTCACTCATCTTTGGCTCCCCATTTCCTTACCCAGGACCTCCACCACCTTCACCTGAGTGACAGCTCGCGATTGGCGGTGTCGCAGCGAGGAGAGAGTGCTCGGACCATCGATCCGGCGACCTTGCGTCGCCGTGCGCCGCCTCCTGCGTGGTGCTCGAGCCTCGGGCATCGATGGCCCTCGAGGCAAGGACCTAGGGCTTCAGCAGCTCGTCCCCAGTCAACATCGACCATCAGGTGACCCTAGTTTCCTTTAGTTTTAGCCAATTTTCATTTATGCCCAAATTAGTTCATCGCCGTCGACCTTCGATTCCGACCACACCGGGCACTATCTTGATCATCGGAGTCGACCTTCACCTTCGCCCTTCTCCCACACACATTCTACACCCCTTCATCCAACCCAGTTCACACATGAACTGGGGATTGGAGCTCCTTCGCCGTCGCATCACCGGAGCTCCTCCATTCCGACGCACCGATCACCCCCATCGCCTCTAACTGGGTCGAGGCATTTTGCCGTCGACCCAGGAGTACTTCTGTGTAGCTTTGCAGGTCAGAGGAGGACCTTCTGAGGTCCCCCACATTCATCACAGGAGCTTGCGCTCCGCCGTCGTCGCCTGGGCTTCTCGGAGCTCCTGGGCGCCATCGGAGGAGCTCTTTAGACGTGGGAGGCTCTGACGATTCTTCTCCGACCATCAGCAGCCCCCGCAGAGGTCCAGCACGTCCGTGGTGCTCCGGCGAAGTTCGCCGGAGCTGAGTTCTTCCAGGACCTCCAGGAGACGTCCGATCTTCCTCGACGCTCCAGATTAGATCAGAGCCATCCACGTGAGGAGCAGCAGTACCCGTTCGATCATTGGAGGATAGATCTGGACCGTCAGATCAGCGAGGTTTAGTCACAACACGTCCACACCGTCCGATCGTACACGTGGCACCACCTCCACCGTTCGATCTGCACCGAGGGTTCTTCGAGGAGGCGCCACCGATCCCGACCGTCCGATCAACCACGTGGAGTCATCCCAGCCCTTGAATTATAATAAGGTGTAATTTGCTCTTAGGCCCCTCCTACTTTATCATTTACGTTCTAGTCTTGTAAATATTTTTTGTAGTTTATTTTAGTTTGGTAAAATTGCATAGAGGACCCTGTTGTTTGTCTTGTTTGCATTTCTACCCCTGTACATGATGGACACGTGCGTCGACACGTGAGTTTTGGTGAAATTGCATGTTTTACCATGTGTTCTTTGCGTGCTACTGTTTGTATCTTTTAAAATAGGAATGACACTTTGGTCCCTCTAAGCCTGAACCACGTGCCTAGCGCGTGAGTCGGCGGGTATTTTGCATTTAAGGGCCCAAGGTTTTCAGCCGTATTTTATTTTGGCCCTTGCAACTTATTTTACTTGCAACTAGGTCCCTGTGCACTGTGCCTTGTTGTTTGATTTTAATAAAATATCAAATCAAGTCCAAATTTCGTGAAAATTGAACATGTGGCTCCTGCCACTGTGTAAAATTTTCGCTAAAACTTTTGGTACATTTTTTAGCACTTTTAGTATTTTTAAAAATTCAAAAACCTCTCTTTTTGTCCCTGACCAGATATAAAAATCACAAAAAATATAAAAACATCTTTAAAAATTACAAAAAAATCAGATTTTGTTTATTTTAGTGTGTTTGATTTTCTGACCAATTTTGGTCATTTTTTGACTTATAGAAATTATAAAAATTGAAAAGCCTTAAAAAACCCATAAAAATTCTAATAATTAATAGAAAAATCCAAAAATAATAAACCCAGTCTCTGATTTTTCCTTTTTGTCTCTAGTTTCTAGGAAAAATACCTTCAGCTTAGTTAGGGCCATTTTTGATTTTATTTTGACCCTCCAAGCCTGACTGGACAGCAGCAGTGTTTTTCAGCCTTCTTTTATTTTTATAAAATTCCCTAAAAATCAGAAAAATACCAAAAATTCACCAAAAACATAAAAAATATAAAAACTCTAAAAATATTTTTTGTTTGAATTTTTGGATTAATTTTGAGTGTTTAAATAATTAGTCAAAGTTGCTTGTTTCCTTATTTTCTTATTTTCTTTATTATTTAAAAAATTCAAAAAAATATAAAAATATTAAAAATCCACCAAAAAATCCTTTGTTTTTATTTTCTTTCTTTTTGACTACTTCGTAGGCCACGAGACCATCACGTGCTCTCCGAGTTCGACCCTGGGTGCTATACCAGGTTAATATCATAGCGAGACCGCTACCTTGATTTTTATTGTGTTTTGATTTTTTATTTGGTGATCTGATCTTTTTCTTGTTGAGCTCTGAGTCTCGTGCGACTGAGGTTGCAACGACCGTATTTACACCTTTACCTCAGTTGTTCGGGCGGCTCATCACTACCCAAATCCACCCATTTATTAAATGGGTAGTTCAAAGGGGATACCCATCAGTAGATATTCATACATTTAATAAAATATCAAATCTAAAACTAACCGCTCATACAATATGTTCTCACAAAAAGATAATAAAAATAAGTTATACAAAAACTTCACACACATCTAACATAGAAACAATTATAAACTAATTAAGGGTATAATTTATTTGATGATGATGGAGATATATATTGAATGGAAATGTTGAAGATCACGTTAACATGTATTTTCTAGGGAACGTATGATGTGTGAGGTCAGTGCGGGGTCATCAAATATTATGCAGCACAAGCGTATGGAATATTATGGACATATTAATTGGATAATTTGTTACTATCAGATTAAAAATATATGTAAATTAGGCATACAAGAGGTATTTGAATCTGAACTAGTGAGTGAATGTAGGGAAATATACCAATATAGGTGAGTTGAAAGCGATTTGGTACGGGTTATACATTAATATGAAATGTTCAATGCAAATATTGATGGAAAATTTATATTTTAATTAATTTTCATAAATCAAGTATAATTTTGTTTACATTCAAACTATGTTTTATATCTCATGGATTTTGATAAACCCAAATGTATCAAAATATTCCATAATTTGGAATATTAATACGCAAATATCAACTAATTAATTTATGTATTCAATCCACAACATATATTAAAGAGAAAAAAACATATGTTAAAGAGAAAGGTTGTGTAGGCCGCATAAAATAGATCTCAAAATGCGTTACTAAAAATCGACAATGACAACTCGGGATTCTAGTTAAACACATGACCGGCCCAGACCTGAACTTGACACCAACCGCAAAAGCTCATACTCAGGTCGCCCTGCACTCGATGTACATGTGGGCTAGGCCCCTTCCCATTTTTCAAGCTCGGGTCAGGCTCAACCGATGACCCTAATCTTGACGTCCCTTCTGCTGCATGGGTCATGAACTCCAATTTTGAATGAGTCGGCCTCACTCTCTTCCAATCTCGCCAATATCCCAGCTTCGATCCCGTCTCAACTCTAAGGGTGCTAATCGAACCGAATCATACGAATCCAATTACAGTCGTTCGGAAAAAGTCTGATTTGAAATAAAATGAATCGAATATTAATTTGACTTGTGGATTCAATTTCTTGATAAATCGAATTTGAATCAACCTTGACTTCATTCAAAAATGACTTGATTTGATTCGATATTATATACATATAAATAGACATATATACTTACACACCCATATTTATGTGTGTGCATATTTGTATGTACGTACGTATGAACATGCACACACATGCGTATAGACCCAGAGGAGTTCTGCTGACATAAACCGTAACCTCTTTGCAGAAAATACTCCAAACAGAAACATTTCAAATGCCGCAGCACAAATGCTTTAAAAGGGTTTAGATTACACACTTCGTCACGAGAGGGTAATTACTTATCTAATAGATAAGTATTAATAACAGGATAAAATAAGTAATTATATACTTTTTCATAAATTTTAAATATCAACTTTGAAACTCGCCGAATTTTTCGTCATCACTCTTTCATGATTTAATTTGTTTGGATATTAGATTGATCGATTATTTTTACGCAACTGCATAACTCAATATTCAAATTAAATATTGTTTTAGCAATTCTACGGTAAAAACATTTTTATTCGTGAACTTACAGACTTGA
This sequence comes from Ottelia alismoides, assembly GCA_037367405.1. Classification (NCBI taxonomy): domain Eukaryota; kingdom Viridiplantae; phylum Streptophyta; class Magnoliopsida; order Alismatales; family Hydrocharitaceae; genus Ottelia; species Ottelia alismoides. The sequence goes on along the minus strand of JAZKJV010006367.1, from coordinate 827,536 downwards.
GTAAATGTTGTCGAATAAGGTATGTTCTCTGAATAAAGAGAGATACTTGTAGTTGAAGGTGACATATATAAAAATACAAATGACATGTAACTATGTATATTTGTATTTGTATCATATTCATAATGATAACTGGACATGAAAATTTAAATGGTATGAAATGCATTTAGATAGGGATATGTAAACCTAGATAAATAAATAATGAGGATATATAAAACTATGTGGATAATGTAAATAATATGAACATATTGAATTGGAAGGAAGGCACTCGGATATATAAACCAAGATAAATAAATATGTAAACTTAGATTAATAAATAGAGGATATATAAAGCTATGTGGATAATGTAAATAATATAAACATATTGAATTGGAAGGAATGCACTCGGATACGGATCCAATAATGACATATTCATGTAGGTCCATCCTCATAATGAATCAAATACGAATAAACAAGATGTAAATATATATAATTAGAGAACACCATGACAAATGATATATAAGCATATATTCTTATCTGTAAACGGTCGTATTAATTTTCACTACATTTGGTTATCCTAACGGAAATCACGATACAATTCGTATTCAAGTGTATTCATTGTTATCATATTTGGATGTCACAATGTATGTATATCGATTTGGACCGATTCATTATCATATATATTAGTTCAATTTTTGACATCCATATATATTTCGATTTCAAAATGGATACATATACGGATACAAATATTATTGCGTGTGAGCTCTCCCACAAATATAAATTTAATCTGATATATACAATTGATTCTATTATTTTTCATGTCTAATTTGCATTCATTTCATACTGATATCCCTTTTTAACGATTTGACAAGATATTTTTCATGTTCACCATTATTATTTGTATCCGCATCTATATTTTTAAAACAGATAAAAATAATCTAACATATTTTAGTATTTGGATCCAACCATTTGCATTCACCATACTGTATTCTTGCAATCGGAAAATGAACTAAATCTTTTTTGCATTTAGAAGCCACTATTATCTGTTGAGGGCCAGGAATGCACCATTTCTACTTGAACCCAAATGAGTAATCAAAATTTTTAAGAGTAAATTATACACAAATTCTCAAATTATGCACTCAATTTCAATGTCATACCTAAACTTTTTTCGATTGAAAAGATAACAGGGCTACCTCATATTTTAGTATAATATATAAGTACATGTGTTACAACCGAAGGGGACAATTATGAATTTTGTAAAAATGCAGGGATACAGTGTTTAAATTCCACTCTTGCAAAGGGTGCGTCAGGTAGTCGATGACCAGCATAAAAAATAGTCGAATATTTCAACATGGATTTGAGCAAGAATTCATGTAGCCGACCTTACTTATAGTGGGAGAAGACTTAGTACATTTTGTAGGGATCCATTGTAACAACCCACATTTTATTATTAGATATTTAAATAAAGAATAAACTAATAAAAAGGAGAGAGGAATGGACAGTTATTGGCGGCCAATTCAACGCCCCTTATTCTATGCATGACATCCCTATTTTTGGAAGTGAACTTCGTGAATGGCAAGAGACATGTGCTAATGTTGGCCTATTAGATATATATATATATATATATATATATATATAGAGAGAGAGAGAGAGAGAGAGAGGAGAGAGACGAGAGAAGAGAGAAGAGGGAGAGGGAGTGAACAAGTGTGAGGGAGAGAGAGAGATAAGCTCATTTGTATTAGAAGTAGAGAGAGACCCATTGAGCGTCATCTCCGAATCCGGCAACGACAGCCCTCCACGTCGATGTTGAGTTTTGTCGATCCCGAAAGAATCGGAGGAGCGTCGCTGTGGTCTGCAACGGTTCGGATAGATTGAACCAAGGGGCGGAACTAGCATTTAGCTTAGGGGGACCATGGCCCCTCCTTAATTATTACATTTCTCTTGTATAATGTTGTTAAATTTTGATATGGCCCCTGCTTATAATTTAAATATATAGTAAATAATGTCAAGTAGTATTACTAAATGCTTAATGTCTTACTGGCAAAGTGATGTTTCTCCAACAAATGAACCAAGGATTGAATCTCATGATGGCATCTTTTGTTAAAAAAATCGGTTTTACTCACTTTTATCTCTTCCCATCCTTTATTTTGTTTAGTTGACCCCTCCTTGATAAAATTCCTGGTTCCGCCCTTGATTGAACCGTCCTCGCGGGCGGACTTTCGTATTATCGAGGTATGTGTCGAACTCATAGGTAATAAACTTGTGAACAAATTCCACGATTGTTTTCCATCAGATTGTGGAAGGTATCGAATCAGGAAAAACATACCTTGAATTCCCTCTTGTTTTGTCTGTTGAGTGTAATATTTGTTAACATTAAGATATATAATGTAAACATTATCGGATTTGTTCTGATTTAGTTGATGAATGGATTCAAGCTTTTGAAATGTCTCGTATACGATCAAAATTAACATATGTTGGTGTTAGATGTTATAAATTATCATGTTTTTAGATACTCATGTGTCAACAAGATTTATAATTAACCTTTGATATGATCAGGAACCAATACCGATATGCAATTGATCATCAAGATATGCATGATTGTGTATGTATGTGTATATATGTATGTATGTACATACATACATATGTCGTCAGTGAACTTCTTCGAACTAATGGAAGAGATGCGATATAAGTAATCCGTTGCTTATTCTTTTTCATACGGTGAAATAGGCACTAAAATCGAGTTATCTCACCCCTATTTTTTGTAACCGTATTATGTTATAAATATCTACATATATTGTATGCAAGATACGAGAATTATATAGATATATGTAAACTTGTGATCCATTCTGTTCATAGAATACATAAACCAATCTTAGGATGGAAGATGAATTAAGTTAATTTATTATTGGCTTGATTCTTGATTGACCATGACAGTAATGATAAGGTCTACTTAGTATCAAATTTTCACTCGATAACATGCCTATGAAAATTGAACCCGTCGCTGTTTTTATATAAATATGTGTGTGCAAATTTAAGATTTTGGCATCGACACGTAGAAGAGTTATTATCAACATTATGAAAAAGATCGATTGGTTGAAAGGAGAGAATATATGTGTATGTATATATAAGTATACATCGGCTATGTATTTTGTACAATGAAGACCTATTTAATTATTGGAACCGAAAGGTTCACATGAACCACTATTGTATGAAACCGGAAATAGTTTTAAAAGAATAGCAATTTTTTTCCTAACATGAATAAAGGCACTTAAATGGTAAACGAAGCTAAGTGCTACGCCTAAGGTGGGAGCCACCTCTAAAGTCCATTTATCTATGGCCTAAAGGACAACACCTTCCGGGGGTGTCGGGTTCAGTAGAACCTAGTGGAAAGTCCACATATTGACTCAGCGTTGATGTCATCATGTTCTATGTAATGATTGAGTGACTGATTGTGCCAGCGGTAAAAGCCACCAATCCCGCTCAATAAATTATGAGATAAGACAAATCCGTAATGGATAAGCTAAGTGCTTATGAGGAAGCCAAGTGCTTATTTGAAAGTCAAGTGTATATTTTTAATTGTGTAGAATGTTAAGTGTATATGTGTAGTTTTGTAAATTGTTAAGTGTATGTATGCATTTATGTCAAATGCTAAGTGTCTATGTGAAATTATGTGAAATGCTAAGTGTCTATGTGAAATTATGTGAAATGCTAAGTGTCTACGTGTGATTATGTTATTGTTATGGGCATCCGTGCAATAATGTTAATGTTAAGGATATATATGCAAATATGAAAAATCTTAAAGACATATATGAAAGTATGGTATGAGATACGTATATATAAAAGAACATCCTTTGTATGCATAATTATGCTCATGAGTGATCCATATGATGCTATTGTATGACAACAATCAAATATTTTATTAACTAACATAAGGGTATTTTGTGAATGAATATGCCATGGTATTACTTTCGTGTATGATATGTTCTATGAAAAAGTATATGATTATGACGATGGAAATGAGAACAAAGCAATCTCTTTGTTAGGATAAAATAAGAGTTTATATATGAAAATTCCTAGCAATAGCTATATGAGTGTAACACATAAATTCATCGATGTAATCATCTTTATGAAATTATTGATATTGTAGATTTTACAATAGAAAAATAGTGAAATGCATGCACGTTATGTTACAATTAAGATCATATTCAAGGAATGTATCCATGGATAATGCATGTTGTGAACATTATTCTAGGTCGAGGAATCTAGAAAATTTATAAGGATCCATTGTGCAAAATATTTCTCCAGATTAATTATCTTGTGCATGGAATTGTTTAAAATAGCATAGTGAGACTTGATTCTTCGCTAGCTAGTTTGACCTTATCTCGACACATATCGAGCGTTAGGCTCATACCATATATTCTCGTGATTTTATTGCGGGTCATGGTGAAAATAAATTTAGCTGCAGTTAGAGACTCGTTGCGAGGTCTGAAGGAAGCATATCATTGTACCCACTGGAACGAAGGATCTTGATTTTGTATTAGATATGTATATTTTTTTTGGATAGAAAAATGTAAAGATGATTCTTGACTGTTAATTGTGATATCATTGATGTTCGAGAGTAACACTTGGATCTGACGTGGCATGCATTTTGTTTCCGCTAGCCACCGAGGATCCGGGCTGTTACGGGTGGTATCAGAGCAGTAGTTCCTCTGAGCATGAGATATCCTATTATAGATAACATAAGACCTTTTGTAAAGAAAAAAATAGGAGATCAAAAATTTAACATGACCTCCATATCTTTAGGAGATAACATTAGTATTAGAGGGCCAGCCAATAGGGAGATAGAATCTGCCATGGAGATTACTGATTGTCCCAAAGAGAAGAAAGTGACTTTAGTGGACCACATAATACCAAATTGGTTATTTGTGGAGACACAAAAAGGGGAGTCAGACAACTATTTTTATCTCAAATTCTCATAAGATGTACAGAGTATGTGGCTTTAAAAAAAGAGAGGTTCTCATGTACGAATTGTGTTTTTGGAAGTGATATTTGACTTTTAGATAAAGTTGTGGAAGATCTTGACAATCCATTTGAAAGAGATATTGACTTCATTATCGATGTCATATTGGAAACTATACCCACATGAGTTGGATGAGCCGAAAAATAAATGGAAAGGACAATTAAATAAGGAATAGGTAAGGCTTGGTATTTCTCTTGGAGTGCTTTCGTTATTTAGACTCTATTGGTTATTGAATAAGGTCGTCATAAAGATAAAGATATTTTCTTCTTCATAGATGAAGAATTGCAACAAGCAACCGTCTTCTCCAAGATTGACCTCCATTTAAAATACCATTAGCTTAACTACAATTTAGAATGTAGACATATCAAAGATTGCCAAGAATTCCTAGCGATATCTTTCGACCTCTCAAATGTGTTAGCTACGTTAAGTCGACGAGTAAGGTGTTTTGAGGTTACCTAGGAAAGTCTGTGTTGTTTGGTGTTGTTGGTATCTTAGATTCCTTATACACTACCAGTCAATTTATTGATATAGCTATTAGACGATACTAATGTTGTTAAACTCACTTATGATATTACATGAATGATTAAGTTTGACCTTAGAACATGAGCCACTTAGGTTATTTTAAATACATATGTGGTAACGAGATCCAATTAGATTTGTTGGATAATATATTAATGTTGGTCAAGATACTTGTTTAATTATGGATACTACAATACATATAAGTTCATATAATGAACATTGATTTGATATATGCTAGTTGCTAGTAATAGGTACAATTTACATATTGTTTATCCCAACATGAGTTAGAAATGCCCTTCTTTGTATATATTGTAGTTATACACCTTGATATACGATTGTCATATTCGATGAATGACAATCCACAAATTGTGCCTTACAGATTCCTTTCAACGTTTAGTTGGGTTATTACTATTGTCTCTTGGGTGAAGATACGTTTTTTATTGTTTATCTTTCAACTAAGACCTTGAAGAAGGCGATTGTCATATTGTCATAGAAGACCTGGATACAAGGGAATTGCTCTAAAGTAAAGAACAAGAAAGTGGGTCCCATAAAATGTGAAGAGCAAATCAAAGAACAGATGAATGAGATGTGAATCAAATATCGTAAGATTTTTTGCAAGTCTCTTGACAAGTAAATTTCGGGACGAATTTTTTTTCTAGTCGGGTAGATTGTAACAACCCATATTTCATTGATAGATATTTAAATAGAAGAATAAACTAATAAAAAGGACAGAGGGATGGGCGGTTATTGGTGGCCAATTCAACCCCCTTATTCTTTGCATGACATCCCTATTTTTGGAAGTGAATTTCGTGAATGACAAGAGACATGTGCTAATGTTGTCCTATTAGATATATATGTATAGAGAGACAGACGAGAGAAGAGAGAAGAGGGAGAGGGAGTGAACGAGTGTGAGGGAGAGAGATAAGCTCCTTTGTATTAGAAGTAGAGAGAGACCCATTGAGTGTCATCTCCGAATCTGGCAACGGCAACCCTCCACGTCGATGTTGAATTTTGTCAATCCTGAAAGAATCGGAGGAGCATCGCTGTGGTCTAAAATGGTTCGGAGAGATTGAACCGTCTTCGCGGGTGGACTTTCGAATTATCGAGGTATGTGTCGAACTCATAGGTACGCTAGATTTTTTTATACTTGCTTTCCGTTCAAATCATAAACTTGTGAACAAATCTCGCGATTGTTTTCCATCGGATTATGGAAGGTATCGAATCAGGAAAAACGTATCTTGAATTCACCTTTTTTTTGTCTATTGAGTGTAATATTTGTTAACATTAAGATATATAATGTAAACCTTATCGGATTTGTTCTGGATTTAGTTGATGAATGGATTCAAGCTTTTGAGATGTCTCATATATGATCAAAATTAACATATGTTGGTGTTAAATGTTATAAATTATCATGTTTTTAGATACTTATGTTGAAGGATATGGTTAGATCCTCAAGCGCATCACGGAAGCGTGAGCATCGTATCGAATACGATGAAGAACGACTAGACGGACTAGTTGTTTCATGCAGCGGAAATTAAAATTTTTTCATGTGATGAAACCACATGATCCAAGAACACTTCTCGGATCATTTCATCTAAACCACAAATAAGTATTAGGGTTACCTCTTGAAGCGTGGTTGCGGTCGAGTCTCTAAACGAAGAGACCTCCTGTCTCAAGTCCGATCCGACGGAGGAGACACTTGCGAGTGCGGGGATGAATCGCGTGCTTCTCGCAATCCATGTTGATGATCCAAGTGACGGATCTCCTAATCTCGACACACGAGATCCGACGTCTTCTTCACGGGCGATGCGCACCAAAGGAGACAGAAATCCACGAGCAAACGATCGGGCATCATAACGACGACGTTGCGGCTATGGAGACTCTCTCTAGGGCATCCATGGTGGACGACCATGAGAGAGGAAGAGAGAGGGCAGATGTGTAGAGAAAAAGAGAGCGAGAGAGAGAGAGAGACTTATGTTCTCTTGTGTGTAATGAGGAGCAAAGGGGTTGCCTCTCCATATTTTGGGATCTATGGATCTCAATCCTTGGATAACACAAATCCAATGGCTCACATTGATTTGTGTTTCTTTTAATGGCTAAGATTTGGGTTGGTAAAAACCAACAACAATTAATTTAATTTAGATTTAATCTATATTGATAAATCAATATAAATCAATCCCAAATTAAATCAAGCAATCATGGAGATTTTTGGAATGAAGATTGCCTCCTTCCATAATATGGGATTTGGTGGCAATCTCATGTAATCTCATGACATCTCATGAGATTATATTATTCCATAGAAATCTCCAAGATTTACAACAACACTTGTTGTAAAATATTCAACAAAAATAATTCATAATTATTTTGTGAATAATGCAATCTTGCCATTGGAAATTTGTGAATCACATTCACAACCCAAAATGAAATGTAAATTACATTTTCAATTTAATGTCCAATGTGAATCCAATTTACATCAACATTTAATTAACTAATGTAAATTACAAAAAGCTCTCTCTCATATATTATAAATCATATTTGTAATATATATTATTAATATGGATAGTGCTATCCACATTATTCAAATCCATGATAATTAAATCACATTTAACCATCTTGGATCTCTATTCTCATGTTCTCATATAATATGAATCACATTCACATTATTTACATCTTTAATAATTAAATCATATTTAATTATCTATGATAACTCTCCTTATAATATGAATCAAATTCATATTATTCATGATAAATAAATCACATTTAATTATCCATTTTCTCAATGCTCGGATACATATATCAATAATAGAATTATCCGTGAACTCTTTCAAGGATAATGTGCTTTCTCCGCGAATACTTGGAGATAAGGAAAGGGAAATTGTATTGTTCCACGTATAGTGACTTGGATATTGAGATCACATCTCAAATCCAGATCTCGGGCCTCCCATAGTTGCTTGATTAAATCAAGACCGCAAATCTAATCTTCTCATTAAATCTGAATCACATTCAGATCAATATCCAATACTTGGACTAAGATCAGATTACTTCTCTACTAAGAGGAGTCACTAAAATCCAGACCCGTTTCATCACTCCCTAGGAATGGAAGCGTCATGGTTATACAATCGTTTATGATCACATCACCCTCGGGTATTCTGATAACCCGAAAATATGATCGAGGTAAAGGTCGGAAAATGGTCGTTGCGACCTCAATCACAAAGACGGAGAATATCAAGAAAAATAACCACTCAAAGAGATAAAATCAATCAAAACAAACACGAGCGGTCTAGCTATGATATTAACCTGGTATAGCTCCCAGGGTCGAACACAAGGAGCACGGATTGGCTAGAAGCCTACGAAGTAGTGAAAATAAAAGAAAATGAAATAAAAATGATTTTTAGTGGTTTTTGTTAATTTTTATATTTTTTTGGATTTTTTAATGATTAAGAAAATAAAAGGAAAGAAAAGAAAGGCAACTTCAACAATTTACTAAACACACCAAAAATAAAGCAAAAATTCAGGAAAAATGATTTTTATGTTTTTTAGGTTTTTTACTGTTTTTGGTGAATTTTTGGAATTTTTCTAATGGGTAAATTATTTTCTAAAAATCAAACAAAGCTAAAACACCTAGGTACTGTCCAGCAAGGCTTGAAACTCAAAAATAAAATATCTAAGAGTCACACTAAGCCCTGGAGGTAATTTTCCTGTAAACTAGATAGAACAAGGAAAATTTAGGCACCCTAATTATTGTTTTTGGATTTTTAATTTATTTATTATAATTTTTATGGGTTTTTAGGGGTTTTTCAATTTTTAAGGTTTTTAAGTGATGAAAAATAGCCAAAATTGGCTAGAAAATCAAACAACACACAAACAACAAAACCTAATTTTTTTAGAATTTTTGGAGGGGTTTTTATATTTTTTTTGGTATTTTTAAACTTAGACAGTGACTAAAAAGTAGGTTTTTGAATTTTTAAAAATACTAAATAAAAGTGAAAATGTCCTCAAAAATCACAGAAATTACTACACCATGGCAGGAGCCATGTGTCGAAATTTCATTGTATTTGGAGGTGGTTTAATATTTATTCAAAAATAAAGAAGAGGGTACTGTGCACAAGGACCAATGTGCAAATACCCGAAGATCTGGGGTCTCTGGTGCAAAATACCCAGCAAGTCACGCGCGTGGCGCGTGGCTGGGGCACACAGGGACCAAATGGTAATAAAAACTAAGTCTTAGGGCCTTTTGATAACTCGTATCAAAAGCCCAGGGACTCAGTTGCAAAAAGCCCAATGAAATTCGCACATGCGCATAAACAACACTCACAGGGGCATAAATGCAATTAACAGAAAATATTCATTCAATTCATAACATCCCAGATCTACAGGCCTAAATATGTAAAAAGCCCAGATACACACGTGACGACGCACGTGGTCACATACAAACAGGGGCATACATGCAAATCATAACAACCACAAGGTCCATACTGCAATTTACCCTACGTAAATAAAGTTTTAAAACTATTACAGGACTAAAAAGGAAATGACAAACTACGAGGGGGGCCCTAAGATATTTACCCCTTTATTCGCCGACGGCCAGATGCGCGCCACGTGGTGGATGGACGGTCAGGATGGGCGGCGCTACTCCTCTCTTCTTCTCTTCGGCTCGATCGACGGTCCGAGTGAGGCCACGTGGAAGATCAAGCGGTGCTGGGCTCCGGTGCCTCTCTCCTCGGCTGCAACGGTCCAGATGGGACCCTCAGATGGATCGACGGTCGCTGCTCCTCTACAGATGGACGGCTGAGATTAGAACTGGAGCGGGGGCCTCATCGGACGTCTCTGGAGGATGGTGCAAGAACTCGACGCCGGCGAACTTCGCCGGCCTCGTGCGTGAACTCCGGTCCTCCTCAGCTGCTGCTAAAGATCGGAACACGTTCCTGGTGCAACCCCGCAGCTGATGGTGGTAGCCGATGGCCCACCCGAGCCCTGGAGGGACTCCGGCGAGGCTGGCGGCGCGAAGCTCCGGTCTTGAATGTGAGGGGGGCTCAGACGCCTCCCTTTGAACCTGCAAAGCAACCAGAACGCTTCGCGGGTCGAGGGCAAAGTGCCTCGACCCAAGAAAGCGAGGTGACGGTGAACGGTGCGGCGGGGCGGAAGAGCTCCGGCGAGGCGGAGACGGTGGAGCTCGACTCCCAGCTCCGGGGCGAGCTGGGTTGAACAAATGGGTGAAGAACGTGCGTGGGGAGATGGCGGAGGTGATGGGATGCTCCGATGATCGAGATATAAAGCGTGACGGTCGGAATCAAAGGAACACGGCGGTGGGTCGATTTGGGGGTAACTCGAAATTAGATTAAACGAGAAGGAGCTAAGGTTACCTGGGTGGTGATGTAGACTGTGCTGGAGCTACGCTTGCTCCTGGTCCTCGCCTCAAGGGCCGTCACTTCCCGAGGCTCAAGCTCCGGATGGTCGTCGGAGCGCGGCGGCTACAAGCGGCCGGATCGATGGTAGACGCACCTCCTCCTCACTGCGACACCGGCGGGGGCAAGCTGTCACCTTGCTCGTCTCGATGGAGCTCACTGGAGAGAGAATGGGTAGCCAAAGATGGCGCGAGAGAGCGGCGGAGCTTGGACTTTATAGCGCTAGGGGTCCGGGAAGAAGAGGATCCGGCGAGCTCGGGAGCGCGCGGATCCCGAGGGGGCGGCTCCGGCGAGCATGCCGGATGCAAGAGGTGTAATCCGGACCCGGGGTTTGGTGATTTGACGGTCGGATCTGGAAGGGAGAATTGGGAGAAATCGGGTCGAAACAGAGATCCGGGGCTCTGGTGGTCCTGGGGGAGGTGTTGACCGGGGGTCAACAATCCCCCGTGGACCAATCAGAGCCCGCCAATTATTGCAATTTTCTTTGATTTTTTTGGGCCTTTAAATGGCCGAATTTCCAAGAACTTAAAACATGAAAAATAATTGTTTTAATTTTTTCTATTTTTTTGTGATTTTTAATTAATTTTTGGAAACTAAAATAAGGTATATACACTATAGGTCTACATAGGTATATATACACTATATAGGATTTTTAATTTTGATTTTTAATTAGTTATTTTTATACATTTTTATTCCCATTTTGTATTTTATTTATTTATAGGATAAAATGAGGAATAAAAGGCTATTTTTATTTTATTTTGATTATTTATATACATAGGGGAAATAATTGTTTATTTATACTTATATACATGGTATATATACAAGGTATTTTTGTGTTTTAATTTTGTAATTTTTATTTGATTTTTGTTTTGTTTCTTTTTATTTATTTTATTTACAAAACATAAAAAGGAATATTTACAAAAAGTTTTGAAAATAACTATAGTTATTTACAAGGTGACATAGAGTAAGGGAAGTGGTCTATGTACATGGTGAAGGTGTATTTTTGGGTTTTTGATTTTTAAGTTTTTATTTTGTTTTTAATAGCTTCTATACAAAATATATACAAGTATATTTTTGGTTGAGGAAAATATTATTTTATTTATTTATATAAATATTTACACAAGAGCCCCTATCTCCCTCTACTTGTGGTTTTTATGCGGTCAGGCCCATGCTGAGCCCTCCCTTGGGTTAGGTTGCTCAATATTTATTCTAAATATTTCCCTCTTTTTCTTTTTCTTCTTTATTCTTTTATTTTTGCACAAAAACATGCTAATTATTTATTTTTACAAACATGCATGCTTTTGCTAAAGAATCCTATTTACACATATTTACATGCATTTGCATAGGTTTTTGTAGCTAAAATATAAGAATAAAGAGTGATGAATGGGTATTCATCACCCCCCTATACTATACTTTGCTAGTCCCTTAGCAAACACTTATTTGAAAAAGAAGTGAAAAAGAAAGAAGAAAGAAAAAGAAAAAGAAAAAGAGAAAAAGAATGCACAAGGATCAAGGTTGATTATTAAACTTGCCTTCATTAAATTGAGGTATGGAGCTTAATCAGATCTTTGGATTATTGATGTGTCGGAACCTTATTTAGACTTAAGCTTAAAACCTAACAGTCTCCAAGTTCCACTAATCTATAACCAAGACTCCTCAATGCTCCAGATCAGAACAAGTCATCAACCACAAACCCTGAAGACCATGAATCTTTGCTTGTCCTGTGAAAGTGAGGTCTAAGCTCTCCACCTCAGAAATGGCAACTTGACAACCCTCCCCGACAAGGTAACTCTATGACCTCAATCTGGCCACTCTTTCCTCGAGGAGCGGGGTATTCCCTTCTAAGTTCAAGTAAAACCGGCTCAAGAAGAGGGGGAAGAAGAGAATGGGTCAAGGCCAGTGTAGCCAAGTACCCTTGGGAGCTTGACCAGTGTAGCCAAGTCTCCCTGCTGCAAGCTACAACAGGTGGATCATGAAACCAAGCTTTGCTTATTGCACTTATATACATACTCCGGTGGGATTATCATTTTCTCTCAGACCCACCACTTTTTTGGAGTTATTTTCTTTTTCACACATTTTTTTTTTCGAGTGCATCTATACAACATGTACATGTGCAGCATATATACAAGGAGTTTTTCCTCTTGAGCCAGTAGACTATCCCTCTTTTGAAGCTTTATTGCAACCCACAACTCCCGTCGTTAGACTTCATGGCAACCAGACCAAGTTGAGACGCACTTCCTTCACTAAATGAAGAAGAGAGGTTCCGCCTAGAAGTACTACCCTCATATGCTACCCCAAGTCAAGGAAGACTGCCTCCTCACCACCTCATCCGTAGAGAGCTCGGTGCATAGTGCGGTTGTCCAAGTAAAGCCATAATCTATATGAGTCATGTGTTGTTGTTAAGTGCTCTACTTAGGCTCATTGAGATGACATGTGATCATAGCCTAGTGGACTCAAAGAATTAAGTCACCATGGACCTGAAAAGCCTTAAACCTAAGCCCTATAAGGTTCCTCTTAGAAATTAGGTGGATTAAGATCTTAATCAAGCTCCATTTCTCAATTTGATTCCAGGCTAGTTTAAATGTCAACTATCATCCAGAAAAACTATATACATATGTACAAAAAGATGCATATTTACACAATATTTTACAATCATGCAAAATTTTTGAAAAATGTTTTGAAATCATGAATGATGATGCATGAAGTGCAAGTTTTGCAAAAAGGTATTTACACACATTTACACAAGATTTTTGCAAACTTTTGATTTTTCAAAACATTTTGGAAAAATTTTGTACTATATACATAATTTTGATACAAGAATATTTACACAAGCTTTACACACAAAAGATTTTTGAAATCATTTTTACAAAAATAATTTGTACACTAGCTATGTATGTGCAAAATAAAAGAAGGTATGTACATGAAAATTTTTAATTTTTGTGGTTTTTAGCCATTTTTATTTATTACACACTCACACAAAGTACGAGTTATGGCTAAAGTATATATGAAATATATACACACCCCCTATACTTAGCTCGAACGATGTCCTCAGAGTCAAGAGCGATGAAGAAGACATAACTCGTGCTATGTATAGGGAAGTGAAAAGAAAGGCTATACAAAAGAGAGTGAAAAGTCAAGTGAAGAACTCGGGTCTTCCCCCTATACTTAGGATCAAGTAATCCTAAGTATAGCAGGTTGTACACGAAGGGAAAACCGAGTGGAGAATGTACACGGTCTACCCCCCCTATACTTAGGGTAAGATACCCCTAAGTATAGGCAGCAAAAACAGGGGTAGACGGAAACAAAAGAAATACCCAAAATGTCTCACATCCCCCCTATACTTAGGGTAAAGTGCACCCTAAGTATAGCATAATCACAAGATGAAGAAAGGGATGTGGGACTAAAGAAAGTGATGATATAGACATCTGGATCTATGTACAACGGAGGGTCAGTAAAGCTCAGGCGTGAGATGTAATAGATGTGAGTCAAAGACTACATCTCACGCAAAATGAATGGGGGCAAGATCAGCGACCCGCAGCTCATGATCTAGAAATGGCTTGAGCCGCTGGCCGTTCACTCGGAAGGTACTCTCAGAAGACAACTCGGATATATCGATGCTACCGTTGTCGTGTACCTTCCGAACCAGATAAGGTCCTTTCCATTTGCTTTGGAGCTTCCCTGGAAATAATCTAAGCCTCGCATCAAACAGCCATACTCTCTGTCCAATCTCAAAATGTTTGTGGCTGATATGGGAATCATGCCACTCCTTGACTTTCTCCTTGTAATGTAGGCTGCTCGTGAAAGCTGCATCTCTAAGCTCTTCCAGGGCAGCTAGCTCTGCCCTCCTCTGGTCTCCTATACCATCTGGATCCATGAGAATGTCTGTAACTGCCCAGAGTGACTTGTGCCTCAGCTCAACAGGTAGGTGACAAGGCTTGCCATATACGAGGCGAAAGGGAGATGTGCCCAAAGGTGTCTTGAAAGACGTCCTATATGCCCATAAGACCGAATCCAATAGCTGTGACCAATCCTTTCGGTCAGGGCGGACGACTTTCTGCAGAATCGTCTTGATCTCCCTATTCGACACTTCGGCTAGACCATTCGTCTGTGGATGGTATGGTGTAGCAACACGATGGTCTATGCCGAACTCGGTAGCAAGTGCCTTCACCTGGTCGTTGATGAAGTGAGATCCCCCATCAGAAATAAGAACTCGTGGAACCCCGAACCGCGTGATGATATGCTTCCTCAAAAATCTGCAAACTGTCCTCACATCAGCGGCTCGGGCGGGGATAGCCTCCACCCAACGACTCACATAATCGACGGCCAACAGAATGTACTCGAATCCCTGACTCTTAGGGAATGGACCCATGAAATCGATGCCCCATGCGTCAAAAACCTCACAGAAGTGAATGGGCTGCATCGGCATCATATCACGCTGTCCACAAGTGCCCATCCTCTGACAGTCAGTACACCTCTTCACGAACTCATCTGAGTCCTTGAAGAGGGTAGGCCACCACAAACCGGATTGGAGCACTTTCTGTGTCGTTCTCCTCCCAGAATGATGTCCCCCTGCCTCAAGCTTGTGGCAGTAAGTGAGGACGCTATGGTGTTCCTCCTGAGGAATACACCGACGCCAGACGCTATCCCCTCCTTCATGGTAAAGGATGGGATCCTCCCAATGGTAGGACTTGGCCTTCGCAAGGAAGGTCTCAAGCCTCTGTCTGGGCCAATCTTGTGGGACTTTCCCAGCAACGAGAAAGTTCACAATATCGGCGTACCATGGGAGTGAGGCGATAGCAAGGATCGCCTCATCTGGGAAGGTATCTCTGATCGGGTCAATCTGCTCTATCTCCTCAGGCTGCTCTAAACGGGATAAATGGTCCGCCACCACATTCTTGACTCCAGGTTTATCCTTGATCTCAATGTCGAACTCCTGGAGTAGAAGGATCCATCTGGTCAGTCTGGCCTTGGCATCCTTCTTTGCCATGAGGTACCTGATGGCGGTGTGATCTGTGTACAAGGTCACTCGGGATCCAATGATATATGATCTGAATTTATCTAGGGCAAACACTACCGCTAGCATCTCCTTCTCTGTGACCGTATAATTCCGCTGGGCGGAATCCAATGTGCGGCTAGCATAGTGTATAGCAAATGGTACTCCATCCCTCCTCTGTCCCAGCACTGCCCCTACGGCAAAGTCGGAGGCGTCCGTCATGATCTCGAATGGGAGAGACCAATCAGGCGGCTGAAGGACAGGAGCCTCAATAACACATCTCTGGAGAGTAGCAAACGACGAAAGACACTTGTCATCGACAAGGAACTCGGTGTCTTTCGTCAAGAGGTCAGTCAACGGTCGGGCAATCCTGCTAAAATCCTGAATGAACCTCCTGTAAAATCCAACGTGCCCCAGGAATGACCGAAGCTGCCTCAAATTGGACGGCGGTGTGAGTTTTCTAATGACATCAACCTTGGCCGGATCCACCTCCATGCCCCTGTTGGAGATGATGTGGCCAAGCACCGTCCATTGAGTCACCATGAAGTGACTCTTCTCCCAAGATAGCACCAAGTTGTACTCAATACATCGCTGGAGTACTCGGTCTAGGCAGTCAAGACAGGAATCGAATCCGTCGCCGTAGACCGAGAAATCGTCCATGAAGACCTCAAGGCACTCCCCTACCATGTCCGAAAAGATCGACAACATGCACCTCTGAAAAGTCGCAGGGGCGTTGCATAGCCCAAATGGCATGCGTCGAAAAGCGTAAGTGCCAAAGGGACAGGTAAAGGTGGTCTTCTCCTGATCCTCAGGAGCGATGGCCACTTGGTTGTAGCCCGAGTACCCATCCAGGAAGCAATAATGGCTCTTCCCTGCCAGTCTCTCAATGATCTGGTCAATAAAAGGCAGGGGGAAATGGTCCTTCTTGGTGGCTTGGTTGAGTCTCCTGTAGTCAACACAAACCCTCCAAGAGGTGGGTACCCGTGTAGCAATCTCCTCTCCCGACTCACTGATCACAGTCGTGATGCCCGTCTTCTTGGGCACCACATGCAAGGGGCTGACCCACTTGGAGTCGGAAATGGGATAAATAAAACCTGCACCCCACCACTTCGATATTTCTTTCATGACAACCTCTCTCAGGTTGGGGTTCAGACGCCGCTGGAACTCACGCGACGGCTTCGCCCCATCCTCGAGATAGATGTGGTGGGAGCAAACTGATGGATCAATCCCATGGAGATCTGCTACGCTCCATCCGATCGCCTTGCGGTTCTTTTCAAGAACCCCCATCAGACGGGATTCCTGCTCTCCAGTCAACTCAGCGGAGATGATGACTGGGTACATCTCAGGATCGCCCGCAAGGAATCGATACTTCAGCGAAGTAGGGAGCGGCTTCAGCTCTGGTATGCTGGGTGCTGGCAAATCTGGCTGTGGAAGAAACTGAGTAAATGCTGCAAGGTCTGCCAAATCTGCCTGGGAAAGTGAAAGTGTACTCTCGCAAACTGGGTCGGGAGAAGGCGGCTCAACTGCACTGTCTCTGCTCTGCTCTGCCTCTACCTCCTCCTCTGTAGGCTCAGGTGAACTCAGGTCTGGCATCTGATCATAACAATCTGCCCAATCAGACTCTGAATCCGAGGGATCTGTATCAGACACGGTGGCATCAGTACCACCGGGAAACAAGGTGGCCTCAGCACAACCATCACTACTCACTGTGCTGCGATCAAGGACCGGCTCTGCTGCCGCAATAGTATCCTGAACCAGGTCTGTGCTCTCCAGACTCTCCTCTGCTATCACCTCTGCATCAGCTGTGTCTGAAAGTGAGAGGGTAGTCTGTGACTCAAGGTCTTCCCAAGCTGCCTCATCATCTGTAATCACAAAGTCGCAGTCCTGGTGGATGTCTGGCTCTGCGTCTGTCAGCTGCTCTGAATCGGTACTGGCGTCTGAGCGGGATCTGGATCTGGCTCTGTAGTCCTCGACCGTCTCTATTTGTATACTCTCGCCCTGGACGCGAAAGTACACCTTCCCGCTATCATGATCAGTCACCGCCTTGGCTGTGGCCAAGAACGGACGACCAAGGATGATGGGGGTATCGGCCACTGATTCAGGGATCTCCATGTCCAACACTACGAAGTCCACGGGGAATTGCAGACCCTGAATAGTGACGATAACGTCTCGTAGCAACCCCTTCGGCCTCTTGACAGATCGATCAGCGAACTGAAGGACTGTCCTGCTCTGTCGAAGAGTGCCCAACTCGAAGCGGTCGAGAAGGGCTGCCGGAAGTAGGTTGATCGAAGATCCGCTATCCAGAAGAGTACGGTCGAACCACTGCTCTCTGATCTGGCATCTGACATACGGGGCCCCTGCATCTGGCCTCTTGGCTGGCAGTCGGTTCTGAATCGCAAAGCACGTGGCTTTGGTCAGCACATGGATCTCTGAAGTGTGGTTCCTCCTCCTCCTCCTAACTGTAGTCCTCTCTCTCAAAGATCTCTGGAGGAGGGGGATGTGTTGCAAAGCCTCCTGGAGGGTCAGCTGGATATGGAAGCGATCAATCATGCTCTGGCTGAACTCCTCAAACTCTCTCTTTTTTGGATCAATTTTCTTCCCCTTCCCCATCTGAAGGGCTCTAGGGAAGGGGATCACTGGGTCCTTCTCAGATGAAGGACTAGGAAAAGATCTACGCGGTTCGAGGACCGGATCCACACATACATCATGCACCACAGTGGGACCAAAAGAGTGTAAACCTTTTCCTTTATTCATCACAGAGTCCTGAGATACATAACCATGAGGAAAAACAACATCAGCTCTCTCTCTACAAACACCGGTGGCCTCAGTACCACCACGGATGGGCTGCTCTGCTGCTGCTGGCGAAGGTAGACGTCGAGCGGCATCAGTACCGCTCACTGGCTCGGCTGCTGCTGGGGTGGCATCAGTACCACCTCCTGAATCTGGTGAAGTGGCGGCCTCAGTACCGCCGGTGGGATCAGCATCTCTGGTGGCCTCAGTACCACCGTCATCATCTGGAGCGGCCTCAGTACCGCTCTCCTCCTCCTCCTGGGGCGCCTCTGGATGGTGCTCAGCTGAGGCGCCGCCGCCTGCTGGGGTCCTACCGCTCCTAAGCGTAGCAAAATCAACATCAAACAGATCTGAAGAAGTATCAACAAATGGATCGCTAGGAGTGGCTAACTCAGTATGTACTACCTGCTCAGACTTCCGCTTCAGGTTGTTCGGATTGGGCTCTATCTGTGCAGGTATGGCGGCCTTCCCTCTCACCAGGTCCCGCAACTCCTGGCGGAACTCATCCATCTCCCGTCTGAAGGTCGCCTGCTGGTCCGTGAGGAGGCGGGCGATGTCATCCATGGCGGGGCTCTCATGGGAGCCCGACGGGTAGCCTCTCTGTGGGTGAGGCTGCTGGTACTGCTGTGGGTGAGAGGGGTAGGACGGAGGGTGCTGCTGGTGCTGGTATCCCGGGTGAGCCTGCTGCTCACGCCTCCAAGACTGTCCCTGCTGATAGGGACGAGGACCGTACGAAGACTGCTGCTGGTAAACTGGGGGCCGCTGCTGCGGCTGCTGGTGATGGTCTCTCGGCTGGGAGTACTGCCCTCCCTGTGCTGACGGCTGCTGCTGGGGCTGGGCACCACCACTCCCCCACCTGAATCCGGGATGGTCTCGTCGGATCCCAGGCTGGGGACGGTCGTACCAGATCCCGTTGACATCCATCAACGGCTCTGCATCCAAGGGGGCTGGGGGTAGCACTGCCAACGGCTGGTCCGGCTGGTAGACCACCATCTGCATCTCTGGAGATGGTGGGGACTGGTAGGTAGGCTGCGGCTGCTGGTACGGCTCCGCCTGTACAAGGTGAACCTGTCTAGGCTGCGCTGGGGCGCTGGAGCGCTGGGACGAGCTGCTGCTGCTGCCGGAGTCGCCTCGCGACTGAAGACGGGGCTGAGAAGCCGTCTGTGTCTCATGGAGACACATGATCTGTGTCTTCAGGTCGCTCAAGACCTGTGCCATCTGATCCATCTGTGCTATGCTCTGGCACTGCTTCTTCTCGATTAGCTCCATGCGGTCCAGCTTCTCGCTGATGATGCCCATGTCTGCAGCTGACGACTCTGCCTGTGCTGCTGCTGCTGCAGACGAACTGGAAGGACCTGCATCGACCCGTGCGATCCTCTGGTACTGCACGGGTCCTGGCTGAAGTGGCTGGGTCTTCTGCGTGTAGAGCCGGGTCTGGGACATGACCATGTAGTTCTCTGCCATCTCCTCAAAAATCGCCCAGACCTGGTCATGGTCCTTGGCGAAGTAGGACCCGCCACAAGAAGCGTTCACCAGGCCCTGTAGCTCTGGTGACAACCCACTGAAGAAGCTCTGAACTAGGTTCGGCTTCGTGATATCATGGTGTGGGCATCTGTCTAGGAGCTCTCTGAACCTCTCCCAAGCCTCGTGGAACTGCTCGTTGGGGAACATGGAGAAGTTGCTGATCAGGGCCCTCGCTGCGTTCGTCCGCCCGAGTGGATAGTACTTGTTCAAGTACTCGGTGCGGAGCTGCTCCCAGGTGTACACAAATCTCCCCAAATGTTTCAGCCATGTGGCTGCTCTGTCTGCTAGTGAGAAGGGGAAAGCAATCATCCGTATGGTATCCTGGTCCACATGCCTGTCGTGGACAGTACTGCAAATCATCAGAAACTCCTGTAGGTGGAGATGGGGCTCCTCTGTAGCTAGTCCGTGGAACCGCGGGAGCATCTGCAAGGTGTTCGGGGGGAACTTGAAGTCCCCCACGATGGCTGGAACCACCACCCAGTGGTGCATCAGTGTAGAGCCGGGATTGTGTAAATCCCGCATCGGTCTCGGTGGTCTTGCTCCTCCTACGGCTGCTGCCGCGGCTGCTGCTGCTGCTGCTGCGGCTCGTGCCTGTGCCTGTGCCTCATCGGGCTCCTCGGGCTCGCTCTGTGCATCTCTATCTGCTCTGAGCCTCTCCATCTCACACCTCATCTCTATCATAAACGCTCCCTGATCGCGGAGCTGCTGCTGGACTGTCTCTAACTGTGCGATCAGGGTGGAGTTGATCGCTCCCTGGTCCAATACGAAGTGCTCAGGTCTGCGGGAGTGATCGTCAGAACTGCCTGCGCCGGCCATCTCAACGTCTGCAAAATCGAAGGAGCCCAACTCAGGTGCTGTCAAATGAATAAGTCTCTCCTCGGGCTCAGGTCTCTCAGGTAAGTCAGAAAGGGGGTCGAGGGGGAACAGAGTGGAATCGTACTCGGGCTCGGAGAGCGGGTCTGAGCTCTCGCGAGCCAACCTAGATGATGTGGTAGACGCGCCCGAAAGCGGTGCAGCCAGAGGCTGCCTAAGAGACCGTCTACCCATCATCTTGATCTAGCAAGTAAGGCGGATGGGATCTGGAAAAATTACGATCAGAAAACAAACCCCCGGTTCACCAACACAACACGAGCTGAAGACCGTGAAGGTTCGGTCAAATTATCTTGTCTATTTTATTTGGTGAACAATCAAGATAGCAGAGCGATTACGTGACCTGTTGGGAACCCGATGCTCCCAAGAGACTGGCCCAATCCCAAAGCTAGATCTTTCCCAGCCAGTACAGGTTGCGGACCGTTTACCGGCTACCCGATCAACCCGCTCTGTTAAGGATGTCACGGCCCGCTTTACCGGGTACCGAAGAGATCCTCACTGGAGAACGACTAACTCTAAGACTAGTAGTCTAACGGAAGTTCAGGCGTGGCTCTATCCTAGGGTGCAGGTCACTCTCTCGCACAAGCAAACCAATCAATGAGGGGGTTGCTCTCCCCAAGACAAATTTTTAGGGTGAGCGAGTTTTAAGATCGATAATTTTAAACAGTCCCAATTTTATGGTTTCTCTTTTTAGGTATTTTTCAAGCAAACAAAAACGCCTAACGAATTTTTCGGTTTCTCCTGGTTATTAAGTCCAAAAACGGGGGGAGAAGTCGAAAAAGCCGATGCACGTGAAATCAATGATGCATGCTGAGTAAGGGATGCGTACCTGCCGCCAGCACTCTACATGCAAAGTGATCCGCGCATAAAAATAAAGGCAGAAAATAAACTAATCTATATGATGCAGCGGGAAAAAGCCGAGTCCTAGATGAGCAGTTTCTATCGATGAACCGTCTAACCGGTCACCGACCTCTAAGCCAAAAGGTCCGGTCTTGGCCCGTCCCTCCCCTGCCCGACAAATCGGGGGTAGGAGTGCGCTTTACAGGACAGGCTACGGCACGTAGGCTTTGGAGGCTAGTGAGTCGGTTATTTTTATTATTATTTTTAAGTAGGTCCAATTACGTTCTATAGGAACAGATAAACCTTAGGTGTGTGGATCCTACTTAGCTACGGCACAATCAACAGAAAATCCTAAGTCTAGGGGCTCGAGCAAAAACCGCGAAAAATCCGGAAAATGACAGTAAGAAATAAAAAGAAAACCGCGATGAAAAGCCGCGTAAAAAGCCGCAGGTCCTAATGGGTCCCCCGAGCACGCCGGTGCTCGGCGAAACAGACCCGCTACGGTCTAAGTCTAACAGTGTCTGAATGTCCCTGTATTATTACAATTAATAAATGAATAAACTGAAATAAAAACTATCCTATTGCCTCCCCCACTCAACTCTCTCCTCTCGCTCTCTCCTGCGGCTTCGTCGAGAGAAAAGCCGCCTCCAAGTGCCGCGGCTGCACCGGCTCCTCGAAAGTAGCCTCCGCGGTCCTCGGGCCCTCGCAAGAAAAGAAAGAAGGGTGGTCAGACCAATAAAATAATCAAATAATAAATGAAAATAAAATTGAGGGTATATGTGTAAAAAAATGAGAATAAAATATTCACACAAAATCAAACAAAAACAAAAATAAAAGAAAATCAAAATAGAACAAAATAAAATAAAATAAAACTAAATACAAAAGCCGCGAAAAGCCGCGAGCTCCGAAAAGCCGCGAAAAACCGCGAAAACAAAAACGAAAAATAAAAATCAAAAACACTACTAAGCCGTGCTCCCCAGCAACGGCGCCATTCTGATAACCCGAAAATATGATCGAGGTAAAGGTCGGAAAATGGTCGTTGCGACCTCAATCACAAAGACGGAGAATATCAAGAAAAATAACCACTCAAAGAGATAAAATCAATCAAAACAAACACGAGCGGTCTAGCTATGATATTAACCTGGTATAGCTCCCAGGGTCGAACACAAGGAGCACGGATTGGCTAGAAGCCTACGAAGTAGTGAAAATAAAAGAAAATGAAATAAAAATGATTTTAAGTGGTTTTTGTTAATTTTTATATTTTTTTGGATTTTTTAATGATTAAGAAAATAAAAGGAAAGAAAAGAAAGGCAACTTCAACAATTTACTAAACACACCAAAAATAAAGCAAAAATTCAGGAAAAATGATTTTTATGTTTTTTAGGTTTTTTACTGTTTTTGGTGAATTTTTGGAATTTTTCTAATGGGTAAATTATTTTGTAAAAATCAAACAAAGCTAAAACACCTAGGTACTGTCCAGCAAGGCTTGAAACTCAAAAATAAAATATCTAAGAGTCACACTAAGCCCTGGAGGTAATTTTCCTGTAAACTAGATAGAACAAGGAAAATTTAGGCACTTTAATTATTGTTTTTGGATTTTTAATTTATTTATTATAATTTTTATGGGTTTTTAGGGGTTTTTCAATTTTTAAGGTTTTTGAGTGATGAAAAATAGCCAAAATTGGCTAGAAAATCAAACAACACACAAACAACAAAACCTAATTTTTTTAGAATTTTTGGAGGGGTTTTTATATTTTTTTTGGTATTTTTAAACTTAGACAGTGACTAAAAAGTAGGTTTTTGAATTTTTAAAAATACTAAATAAAAGTGAAAATGTCCTCAAAAATCACAGAAATTACTACACCATGGCAGGAGCCATGTGTCGAAATTTCATTGGATTTGGAGGTGGTTTAATATTTATTCAAAAATAAAGAAGAGGGTACTGTGCACAAGGACCAATGTGCAAATACCCGAAGATCTGGGGTCTCTGGTGCAAAATACCCAGCAAGTCACGCGCGTGGCGCGTGGCTGGGGCACACAGGGACCAAATGGTAATAAAAACTAAGTCTTAGGGCCTTTTGATAACTCGTATCAAAAGCCCAGGGACTCAGTTGCAAAAAGCCCAATGAAATTCGCACATGCGCATAAACAACACTCACAGGGGCATAAATGCAATTAACAGAAAATATTCATTCAATTCATAACATCCCAGATCTACAGGCCTAAATATGTAAAAAGCCCAGATACACACGTGACGACGCACGTGGTCACATACAAACAGGGGCATACATGCAAATCATAACAACCACAAGGTCCATACTGCAATTTACCCTACGTAAATAAAGTTTTAAAACTATTTACAGGACTAAAAAGGAAATGACAAACTATGAGGGGGGCCCTAAGATATTTACCCCTTTATTCGTCGACGGCCAGATGCGCGCCACGTGGTGGATGGACGGTCAGGATGGGCGGCGCTACTCCTCTCTTCTTCTCTTCAGCTCGATCGACGGTCCGAGTGAGGCCACGTGGAAGATCAAGCGGTGCTGGGCTCCGGTGCCTCTCTCCTCGGCTGCAACGGTCCAGATGGGACCCTCAGATGGATCGACGGTCGCTGCTCCTCTACAGATGGACGGCTGAGATTAGAACTGGAGCGGGGGCCTCATCGGACGTCTCTGGAGGATGGTGCAAGAACTCGACGCCGGCGAACTTCGCCGGCCTCGTGCGTGAACTCCGGTCCTCCTCAGCTGCTGCTAAAGATCGGAACACGTTCCTGGTGCAACCCCGCAGCTGATGGTGGTAGCCGATGGCCCACCTGAGCCCTGGAGGGACTCCGGCGAGGCTGGCGGCGCGAAGCTCCGGTCTTGAATGTGAGTGGGGCTCAGACGCCTCCCTTTGAACCTGCAAAGCAACCAGAACGCTTCGCGGGTCGAGGGCAAAGTGCCTCGACCCAAGAAAGCGAGGTGACGGTGAACGGTGCGGCGGGGCGGAAGAGCTCCGGCGAGGCGGAGACGGTGGAGCTCGACTCCCAGCTCCGGGGCGAGCTGGGTTGAACGAATGGGTGAAGAACGTGCGTGGGGAGATGGCGGAGGTGATGGGATGCTCCGATGATCGAGATATAAAGCGTGACGGTCGGAATCAAAGGAACACGGCGGTGGGTCGATTTGGGGGTAACTCGAAATTAGATTAAACGAGAAGGAGCTAAGGTTACCTGGGTGGTGATGTAGACTGTGCTGGAGCTACGCTTGCTCCTGGTCCTCGCCTCAAGGGCCGTCACTTCCCGAGGCTCAAGCTCCGGATGGTCGTCGGAGCGCGGCGGCTACAAGCGGCCGGATCGATGGTAGACGCACCTCCTCCTCACTGCGACACCGGCGGGGGCAAGCTGTCACCTTGCTCGTCTCGATGGAGCTCACTGGAGAGAGAATGGGTAGCCAAAGATGGCGCGAGAGAGCGGCGGAGCTTGGACTTTATAGCGCTAGGGGTCCGGGAAGAAGAGGATCCGGCGAGCTCGGGAGCGCGCGGATCCCGAGGGGGCGGCTCCGGCGAGCATGCCGGATGCAAGAGGTGTAATCCGGACCCGGGGTTTGGTGATTTGGCGGTCGGATCTGGAAGGGAGAATTGGGAGAAATCGGGTCGAAACAGAGATCCGGGGCTCTGGTGGTCCTGGGGGAGGTGTTGACCGGGGGTCAACAATCCCCCGTGGACCAATCAGAGCCCGCCAATTATTGCAATTTTCTTTGATTTTTTTGGGCCTTTAAATGGCCGAATTTCCAAGAACTTAAAACATGAAAAATATTTGTTTTAATTTTTTCTATTTTTTTGTGATTTTTAATTAATTTTTGGAAACTAAAATAAGGTATATACACTATAGGTCTACATAGGTATATATACACTATATAGGATTTTTAATTTTGATTTTTAATTAGTTATTTTTATACATTTTTATTCCCATTTTGTATTTTATTTATTTATAGGATAAAATGAGGAATAAAAGGCTATTTTTATTTTATTTTGATTATTTATATACATAGGGGAAATAATTGTTTATTTATACTTATATACATGGTATATATACAAGGTATTTTTGTGTTTTAATTTTGTAATTTTTATTTGATTTTTGTTTTGTTTCTTTTTATTTATTTTATTTACAAAACATAAAAAGGAATATTTACAAAAAGTTTTGAAAATAACTATAGTTATTTACAAGGTGACATAGAGTAAGGGAAGTGGTCTATGTACATGGTGAAGGTGTATTTTTGGGTTTTTGATTTTTAAGTTTTTATTTTGTTTTTAATAGCTTCTATACAAAATATATACAAGTATATTTTTGGTTGAGGAAAATATTATTTTATTTATTTATATAAATATTTACACAAGATCCCCTATCTCCCTCTACTTGTGGTTTTTATGCGGTCAGGCCCATGCTGAGCCCTCCCTTGGGTTAGGTTGCTCAATATTTATTCTAAATATTTCCCTCTTTTTCTTTTTCTTCTTTATTCTTTTATTTTTGCACAAAAACATGCTAATTATTTATTTTTACAAACATGCATGCTTTTGCTAAAGAATCCTATTTACACATATCTACATGCATTTGCATAGGTTTTTGTAGCTAAAATATAAGAATAAAGAGTGATGAATGGGTATTCATCATATTCCCAATACCTGTACATCCTGTATACTGGAAGACCTAGAATAATCTCGAAGTATAAGATCAATTTTACACTGTCTACTTCAGGGATTTATCATTAAGTTTCTCATTTGATTATTGGGAGTCGGTATCGATCATATACTTTCCAAAAGCATATATCATACCCAGGTGTTGATCATATACTTTCCAAAAGTATATATCAAACCTACAAATTCAGTCAAACTTCCAAAGCGAGATGAACGTGCACGGAATTTGATTCTTCCCAATATATCATGAGTGAGATAATGTCTTCCGGTTCAGTGTTGAACCTATATGATTCCTTTGAGAGATCGTATTACTCATATGCCCTTATATGCACACCAGCGCGCCGGTGTATAGACCTTGATTAGGTCATCAACCTATTGGTCTGCCAAATGTATATACTCAGACATATAGTAACACATCTGTCTCCGGTCAGAGGATGCGTGCCTATATCATGACAACATACGATATAGGACTTTGATTATCTCGATCTCGTTAAGTCAACTCTTTGACCTAACTAATCTGACACCTCCGAATCTCTATTCCTATGCAGAGGACCTACATCAAGAGGTCGGTCAGATATCAGCCTAACTGAGAAAGGATTGCCATCTTCTACTCAGGCTGGAGATCATCTCTTAACAATCATTTGTCGGTGCTTGATGAGTCCTCAATCTAACTCATTAGATATTCATCCAAGCACCAGACTCTATGATTCAATAAGTGAATCAACAGCTGTATGATCATTAAGATGGCCATGGTACATAACCCTAATTGTACTAAGGGACCTATTATGCAAATTATCTATTCTTCATTTCAGATCAAGGAATGATATTTGCAATAACATTTATTGCATAATGGCTCGCCGTGGGCTCGCATGTCCAATAATCTCCCACTAGCCCAAAGAGCCATTGGGCTAATCATTTAAACCCACACTCATGTGGCAATCATAGGCTATTTAGAAAATAGCTAGGTAAGCTTATCAGTCACTCTGTTCTCGTGAGACTATGCCAAGTCCTTTTACGTCACTTGCATATCCCCAGTAACAGTGCTCGCATCTAATGCGAATGTTGCATCTTATGCAACCAATACTCAATATAGTAAAAGCAGTTATAGTGTCCTTGATACTACTGCTCAACAATTATTATAACCAGTATTACCATAATCCTTATCAGAATACCCTTATTCCTGGAAATCTCTATCTCCTAAGGTATCTACATTAAGACCCTTATAGATCACTATCTACAAGGTCTTAAACTTTTGAAGATAAGACGTTGAGATCACTATCTCAAAAGTTTTGCCTTCTATGAAGATATCGTTATTACTGCAATCAAGTGTTTTATCACCATAGTAGGATTAATAACAGTTTACTACTCCCACTGCATGGTAGACATCTGGCTTTTGTACACATCTAGCATACACCCGGCTTATCGGAACTGATGCACAAGGGCAAGCAGTTTTAGCATTCATATCCTCAACTCTTTAAGGTGTTATCCCTTTGGATAGGTCAGTACCATATCTTGAGGAAAAGAAGCCTTTCTTGGAATTTTCCAGAAAATGGAAATGTCCAATGTGTACTATTAATGTGATTGTCCCAATACCCTCTTCTCTTTGCTTTTGAACAACTTCAGAACAAAGATCTAAGAGGTATCCTTTAAATCATATCTCAAGGTATGGAACAACCAGATTATAAAACACTTATTATTATCATCCTTATATCATTCTAAATGATTAGGATATTATCTACATTTAACACGGTGAACACAATGGCACTCCCACTAAGCTTCACACGGTTCATCAAGATTCTATCTGAAAACATAACATTTATAATTCCATCAAATCTTGTGTTCCAACTACAAGAAGCTTATGTGAGTCTAAAGATGGAGTTTCTTTAGCTTTCACATCTTGCCTTCCTCAATCATGAAGCCCTGGGGCTGCTTCATGTGAATGTCCTCAGAAGATATTCATAGAGGAATGCAATCTTGATTTACATCATGAAGATGCCATAGTCAAGTTGTATAGCTATGGTTAGCATTATTCTGATGGGTTTAAGCATGATCATTGAAGATCAAGTCTCATTGCAAGTAATGTCTTCTCTTCGGTGTGTAGCTCATGGCCACGAACCGTGCTTTGAGGGTCTCTACCTTCTCATTAGGTTCCCTCTTTCTCTTGAAGATCCATACCATAATGGGTCTTACCCATATAGTTGGATCCTCGATGATCAATATACAACATATGTATATGAAGTCTACTTTAGTCTTTATTGCTAACATCCATCTTTCCATGATATGATCTTCAGAAACATCATCACATGAAGTCAGATCATTGTCAGATTCAACTAACACATGGAATCCATCCTCAAACTTATTTGAAGAGGTATTAATGTTTCATCTTTAATTGTCTATTTATTTTCTGATTTCAGGAGCCTCATTATCTTCTCAAGATTAAATGAGTTCCTTTACTTCATTTTCATCTTGATTCTCACGAGAGTCGTCCTCTAAGAATCACATTCTCAGAGATGAGATCCTTTAAGAATCTCAAGTTCATAAAGTAGGTATCCAATACTATCCTCTATTTTCCTAATGAAGTAGCACTCTCCAGTGCCAGATTTCAGCTTACTCACATGGAACCTTACTTAGGATATATAATGTAGTCTCTACCACATATATATACATGGAAACTAAGAGATAATTATGCTAAGATTAATCATTGATCAAATCATGTCACACATGATCAATTGTATCTCCCTACAACTCTATTGAGTTAAGGTTCATTAGGAGGATTGAGATAGGAATGATATTCACATCTCCATAAGGTATTCCTTGAATTCATCTAATAGGTACAAGCTACTTTGGTTAGATCAAATTCATTTCATCTTCCTTCAAACTTTAATTCTAAACCAAAATTGTGAAATCTTTGAACATTTCAAAGGTTTCTTAGGTGAAGAGAATAAATCTCATATCATACATAATCATCAATTGATATCACATATCCATAATGTTTACTATGATATAGATGATTCACATATATCAATATGTATGAGATCCTGAATACCTTGACATCTTACACCTTTCCCAAAGAAGGGTGTATTGGACATTTTACTTTGAATACAATATTCATAAGTATGCAAGTTTTGAAATTTTAGACATTCTAAAGTTTCATCTCTCCATTGTCCATTGATCTCATTAACAGACATATGTCCAAAACATGATGCCAGATCATTGTCAAATGATCTTTATCCTCCTATTGATCTTTAAAGGTTTAATTTTCAGTATTAGAAATCTTAATGAACCATTCATTAATTTTCTAATTTAGTGGAGTATACTAGATGTTAGATTACTATCTGAAATATATCCATCATAACTCTCTATGATAGGTTTATTCCAGAATTCATGTTTATTTCCAACATTTAGAAATAAACTATGAGTGTATTCTAATATCCAGGTCACAGAGACATTCTCTAAGACTAAGGGCTCCTACTGAAAATTTGAAGTCTATTGATCCAATGAGAATTGTTGCAACAATTGCATCACTTCCAACATGGATGACCATTAAACCTTAAGATCAAATTTCTAATATTCTAATACAGATGCAACCAATTGTAAGTGTCATTAGAAGATTGAGAAACAATTACTAGACTTTATCTTATCAAATAAGTAAGTCAATTTCAATGATTATATGTAGATTATTCTGAAGTACTATCTGATTCCTTCTCTAAGGATTCTAGATAGATTTGATAGTCATACTATCAACACATCAACTTATTGCAGTATTGGCATTCATCCAGCTCTTTGGATGTCATATGGAAGTCATAGAAGTACAGTCAACTCTTTGACTATACTTCTTACTTGGGTCCAACCCATGCTTCCACTGCGCTCCCTTTATCTATAAGCAACCATTGCTTAAGATAAAGGATCTCTTATGTTGAAATCAAAAATTTCAATATAAGAGTATTTCAACATTTATACATGCTTCATTCAATTCATACAATATGAATATTATGAAGCTTCATGAATGACTAGAGTATAGATAGTAGAATGATGACACTCATCGTATCTACATCCATTTAAACTCTTAAAACTTAGGTTCAGGTAGGTACTCAAACAATTTGAATACATCATCTCCTATAAAGCCACCATTCTGCATAATGCAGGGAACCATGTCATTCATGATTATATGTCGAGAGCACGTATGTATACCAGAACATCTTCTTAGATTTTATAAGGATTATTTGATAATTACGATCATTATCAACATGTCACTTCAAAAGTACATTCGATGAGATCAAGACTTATAGAGACATACAAACCCTAGGGTTTTAGATTTTATAAGGATTATTTGATAATTATGATTGTCTATTTAATTATCACTCCTCGTTATTATGAGGAAACTTGCACATTGCAACCCCATACATTATGTGTCCAATTGCAAGTACAATATCTGGATCTTGGGTCCAATCCATGATATTCTACTGGTTATTATTGAGTATAACATTGAGTGGGATTAAAGAAGGATTATCTGAAATAAGAAATTTGCATAAACATATATAAATATATAATTTACTTTGATTTAGGAATTTTTATATCAAAGTTGTCTTGCCATGTCAACAATGAAAGTTCATTCCCTTGATCACTTTCAATGTAAGAGATATACTTACCATTATATCTCAAGCAAGATCTGGGATCTCCTTCTTTATCTTTGTTACATCCTAATAATATGAGAACCTGTAACTTGGATTAAAAGAAGCGGGGACACATTCCGCCTTGCAAGTCCAACTTGCATCTCCCAATTCGGTCTTTAGCACCCGGGCCCACCACCCCTAAGGTGATGTTGACCCGCCATTAATTGAACCAACTATCAACAGGAATACAACTCGCTATGAGCAATCCAATATCGCCCCAATAATATGAGGATCCGATATTGGGGTCACTATGCATACGTCCTTACTCTTTCGAGAGGCGAAGAGCCCGATCCAAATGGATTGTATGTAGGAGTTGTCACTTCGGACAGACGTCTCCCACATACAATATCTGGCGATGGAACCCTTCGCCTTGACGAGAGACCATGGATGTCACTTATGTGATCCTCCACCTCATATTCAAATTTTAATCAATTATTATGAATCATATTCATATAATTAATTCTTCCAAGAGAAATACACATCTATTCATAATAGAGTGTTTTTAATTGGATATAATTAACTTAATCATATTAAATTAATTATCAATCCAATTCAATCAACAAACTTGATTTTACTTGAATATATGGTATTATCTCAAAGTACCTATTAATTCGAATTTTAATAATTAGAAAATACATCATGATCTCTCAAGCATCATTCGTTCCCTACCCGTTGTCATGGCCAGTACTGACAGGAGTGGGACGGACCGCAACCGGTGCGACCCACTACCCTAGCGATCCCCGACTAGACACCATATCCGCCTCGAGAAAAAATAATGCCGAGTCAATCACTTTGTACTTGAGATGATCATCGGTTCTTCAACCGAACTTATACCATATAGTAATAATCAAAATATTTTTTATAAGGAAATTTGCTTGACAAATTCCCAATCCTATTAAAGAAAGGAGTTTGATGATTGTGTTTCCAATTATGATCTAGATCAAATCTAATCAATTTATTGGTTGAGGCCAAGTCAATTAAGGAAATAATCATCATTCAATATTTCTCAAATATTTTTCATAATTATTTCATAAAATTAACAATTAATTTCACTAATTGACAATCACATGGTTCTTGATTAGGAATGTAATTCCAGCAGTTACCCCTACTTACTAAAATTAACATATCTCAATCAATTTAAATCCAAATAGACAAAATCAATTTTTAAAGATTGCTAATTTGATTTAGGACAGAACCTAAGTGATATTTCACGCATTTCAAGGTGAATCAAAATAGTAATTAACTCATTAATCATGTTAAGATTCGCAGTTCCCGCAACAGTGAATACATGTTCATTAAAACAACCATATCTCGAGCAAACGGAATCCAAATTACGTAAACTCAGGTCCTATGGTTTCCTTATTTAATGGGGAACAAAATTCAAGTGATTAATTCGTGTTTAAACATTTTAAACAGGGACTAATTCATACACTAAACAGATGTGCAAAAATCAAATGCGACAAAAAACTTTCGCAACCCTAACGAACCCAAGTCGGCTTAGGTTTACGGATCGTATCTGAAACCATCGACCTATGGCTCTGATACCACATGAAGGATATGGTTAGATCCTCAAGTGCATCACTAAAGCGTGATCATCGTATCGAATATGATGAAGAACGACTAGTCAGACTAGTTGTTTTATGCAGCGGAAATTAAATTTTTTTCATCTGAAGAAACCACATGATCCAAGAACACTTCTCAGATCGTTTCATCTAAACCACAAATAAGTATTAGGGTTACCTCTTGTAGCGTGGTTGCGATCCAGTCTCTAAACGAAGAGACCTCATGTCTCAAGTCCGATCCGACGGAGGAGACGCTTGCGAGCGCGGGGATGAATCGCGTGCTTATTGCAATCCATGTTAATGATCCAAGCGGCGGATCTCCTGATCTCGACACACGAGATCCGACGTCTTCTTCACGAGCGAGGCACACCGAAGGAGACAGAAATCCACGAGCAAACGATCGGGCAGCATAACGACGATGCTGCGGCTATGGATGCTCTCTCTAGGGCATCCATGGTGGACGGCCATGAGAGAGGAAGAGAGAGGGCTGACATGTAGAGAGAGAGAGAGAGAGAGAGAGAGACTTATGTTCTCTTGTGTATAATGAAGAGAAAAGGGGTTGCCTCTCCTTTTATAATATTTTGGGATCCATGGATCTCAATCCATGGACAACACAAATCCAATGGCTCACATTGATTTATGTTTCTTTCAATGGCTAAGATTTGTGTTGGTAAAAATCAACAACAACTAATTTAATTTAGATTAAATCTATATTGATAAATCAATATAAATCAATCTCAAATTAAATCAAGCATTTATGGAGATTATTGGAATGAAGATTGCCTCCTTCCATAATATGGGATTTGGTGGTAATCTCATCTAATCTCATGATATCTCTGAGATTACATTATTCCATGGAAATCTCCAAGATTTACAACAACACTTGTTGTAAATTATTCAACAAAAATAATTCATAATTATTTTGTGAATATTGCAATCTTTCCATTGGAAATTCGTGAATCACATTCATAACCCAAAATAAAATGTAAATTACATTTCAATTTAATGTCCAATGTGAATCCAATTCACATCAACATTTAATTAACTAATGTAAATTACAAATAGCTCTCTCTTATATATTATCACATTTGTAATATATATGATTAATATGGATAGTGCTATCTACATTATTCATATCCATGATAATTAAATCACATTTAATCATCTTGGATCTCTATTCTCATGTTCTCAAGTAATATGAATCACATTCACATTATTTACATCTTTAATACTTAAATCATATTTAATTATCTAAGATAACTCTCCTTATAATATGAATCAAATTCATATTATTCATGATAATTAAATCACATTTAATTTTCCATTTTCTCAATGCTCGGATACATATATCAACAAAAGAATTATCCGTAAACTCTTTCAAAGGATAATGCGCTTTCTCCGCGAATACTTGGAGATAAGGACATGGCAATTGTATTGTTCCACGTATAGTGACTTGGATATTGAGATCACATCTCAAATCCAGATCTCGAGCCTCCCATAGATGCTTGATTAAATCAAGACCGCAAATCTAATCTTCTCATTGAATCTGAATCAGATTTAGATCAATGTCCAACACTTGGACTAAGATCAGATTACTTCTCTACTGAGAGGAGTCACTAAAATTCAGACCCGTTTCATCACTCCCAAGGAATGGAAACGTCATGGTTATACAATCGTTTATGATCACATCACCCTCAGGTATTCCCAATACCTGTACATCCCGCATACTGGAAGACCTAGAATAATCCCGAAGTATAAGATCAATTTTACACTGTCTACTTCAGGGATTTATCATTAAGTTTCTCATTTGACTATTGGGAGTCGGTATCGATCATATACTTTCCAAAAGCATATATCATACCCAGGTGTTGATCATATACTTTCCAAAAGTATATCTCAAACCTACAAATTCAGTCAAGCTTCCAAAGCGAGACGACCGTACACGGAATTTGATTCTTCGCAATATCTCATGAGTGAGCTCATGTCTTCCGGTTCGGTGCTGAACATGTATGATTCCTTTGAGAGATTATACTACTCATATGCCCTTATATGCACACCAGCACGCCGGTGTATAGACCTTGATTAGGTCATCAACCTATTGGTCTGCCAAATGTACATACTCAGATATATAGTAACACATCTGTCTCCGGTCAGAGGATGCGTGCCTATATCATGATAGCATACGATATAGGACTTTGGTTATCTCGATCTCGTTAAGTCAACTCTTTGACCTAACTAATCTGACACCTCCGAATCTCTATTCCTATGCAAAGGACCTGCATCAAGAGGTCGGTCAGATATCAGCCTAACTGAGAAAGGATTGCCATCTTCTACTCAGGCTGGAGATCATCTCTTAACAATTATTTGTCAGTGCTTGATGAGTCCTCAATCTAACTCATTAGATATTCATCCAAGCACCAACCTCTATGATTCAATAATTGAATCAACAACTGTATGATCATTAAGATGGCCATGGTACATAACCCTAATTGTACTAAGGGACCTATTATGTAAATTATCTATTCTTCATTTCAGATTAGGGAATGATATTAGAAATAATATTTATTGCATAATGGTTCGTCGTGGGCTCGCATGTCCAACATATTTGTCAACAAGATTTATTATTAACCTTTGATATGATCAGAACCAATACCGATATGCAATTGATGATCAGGATATGCATGATTGTGTGTGTATGCGTATATATGTATGTATGTACGTACATACATACGTATGTCGTCAGTGAACTTCTTCGAACTAATGGAAGGGATGAGATATAAGTAATCTGTTGCTTATTCTTTTTCATACAGTGAAATAGGCACTAAAATCAAGTTATCTCACCCCTATTTTTTGTAACCATAATATGTTATAAATATTTACATATATTGTATGCAAGATAGGAGAATTATATAGATAGATGTAAACTTGTGATCTATATTGATTTCAATATTGTCAACTTACTCGACTAGTTATTCTATAAGGAAGATAGATTCTGTTGACTAATAATGCTGTAACGTTCATAAAATACATAAACTAATCTTAGGATGGAAGAGGAATTAAGTTAATATATTATTGGCTTGATTTTTGATTGACCATGACAGTAATGATAAGGTCTACTTAGTATCAAATTTGCACTTGATAACATGCCTATGAAAATTGAACCCAATGTTGTTTTCATATAAATATGTGTGTGTGTGTATGTAAATTTAAGATTTTGGCACCGACACGTAGAAGAGTTATTATCAACATTATGAAAAAGATCGGTTGGTTGAAAGGAAAGAATATATGTGTATGTATATATATGTATACATCGTCTATGTATTTTGTACAATGAAGACCTATTTAATTATTGGAACCGAAAGGTTCACTTGAACCACTATTGTATGAAAACGGAAATAGTTTTAAAAGAATTGCAATTTTTCTTCCTTACATAAATAATGGCACTTAAATGGTAAGCCGGGCTAAGTGCTATGCCTAAGGTGGGAGCCACCACTAGAGTTTGTTTATCAATGACCTAAAGGACAACACTTTCTGAGGGTGTCGGGTTCAGTAGAACCTAGTGGAAAGCCCACATATTGACTCAGCGTTGATGTCATCATGTTCTATGTAATGATTGAGTGATCGCTTGTACTAGCGGTAAAAGCCACCAAAGCCTCCCAATAAATTATGAGATAAGACAAATCCGTAATGGATAAGATAAGTGCTTGTGAGGAAGCCAAGTGCTTATTTGAAAGTCAAGTGTATATGTTTAATTATGTAGAATGTTAAGTGTATATGTGTAGTTTTGTGAAATGGTAAGTGTATGTATGCATTTATGTTAAATGCTAAGTGTCTATGTGAAATTATGTGAAATGCTAAGTGTCTATGTGAAATTATATGAAATGCTAAGTGTCTACGTGTGATTATGTTATTGTTATGGGCATACGTGCAATAATGGTAATGTTAAGGACATATATGCAAATATAAAAAATCTTAAAGACATATATGAAAGTATGGTATTGATGAATCTGTGATTCATCACTCTAAAAGTTGAAAATAGAGCTTTGTTCTCGAGTAATTAGAGGCATATTTCCACCTATACTGCATAATTAGCATTCAGGCATGCATTGATAACATCTGCATTCTAGAATCCACATCTTCATTAAATAAGAAGCTAGCTTCACCAGTAAAAATCACCTACTTGTATGCATTTTATACTAACTCTAAATCCCATAAATTCATTCTATACCATATATATTACTAACAATAGCACAAGAAAAATACCAAAAAATGCTAACTTGTATAATTGACCAATAAAACCCCAATCCAAGTTTAAGATCATGGACCTTAAAATACACATATCTCTCTCATACAGCCTCAGATCTAGGTCTACTCACTTTTAAAATAATATACATTCAGATGCCTTCAAAATGAGACCAATTTCATTAAAATCGGAGCTCGTATGCAAAACTTGAGTTTTGGGCCCCCATTGTATACTATATGTATTTATATTTATACCCTTGTATTTTATCACTTGATTTGACTTCATTTCCATTTTTTGACAACATGAAACTTATTTATCTCATCAAGATCTACAACTTTCATGTTTTGAGTTTTTCCAAATTCGACCATTTACCCCCACTTATTTCACTTTCTTTCTTGACTACTTTGATTGGGCCACATGGCGCCCTCTGGTTACGCCACGCGGCCCACTCATCCGCTCGCCATGCGTCCCTTTTCTTGACCATAAGATCGCATACTTCCTCTTCAGATCTCGAACCATTCATTGTCGCCTCAATCTTGTCCCTTTGATCAACTCCAGATTAAATCTGGACCGATCGTCTATGCCCTCACATCCTTCCTCCACGTGGCTCCATCATCGCCTTCCATCTTCTCCCTCGCTCCAGATCGCCTCCATCTGTTTCCACTTTGACTCCAGCCCGCTGATCTTACACAATATCTCCTCACAAACATTTCTTTCCTCATGCACCTACGCCCGCCACGTGTTGCGTCCTTCGCCATTCGATCATACCTATGATCTCATCTCCACCGTTCACCAGCGTTGCTCCTGTCGTTCGCCACGTGGTGCTCGCTACGTCCTTCGATCGCATCGCTTGAATTTAATCCTAACCACTCGCTGACGCCCAGTCCAGAGCCGTTTGATCACTAGATCCAATGGTCGAGGCATCGTCTTCTTCCTCCTGAGGATCCCTAGCCCATGTTGGCCACTTCACCAAGAAGCCAGCCCTTTCTATTTTCGTCGCCACTCCAGCCGCTACCCCCACTCCCCGACGACACCACGATGAAGCCCACATTCCCTTCATCTTCGCCAGAGGCCACGATCGCCATGACCGCCTCTCCCTCGCTCCTCAAACCCCACTCAAACCATTCCCTTCATCGCCCAGACAACCACCTTCTCCTTTTAAATGCCCCGCCTCTGGCCACTTTCACGACCATCCGCCCTTGCAAGAGAGATCCAGAGCTCCCTTCTACCTATCAGTGACAATGATTAGGCACGAGAGCGAGCGACGACGGTGTTTCCATCTCCGGTGAGATCCACGGTGAGCTCCACCATGCCAGCAGCTTCCCCGACAAGCTGCTAGAGCTCGGTCCTCTACCGACCCTCGAGCGACGACCGGAAGCTCCCTCCGATCCTCCATTCCCAGGTAGATCCTTCCATCTCCTCTTCTGATTTTCTTCTTCTTTTCCTTTAATTTTTTTCCTAATTTTCCCGCCTTCTCCGCTCAACATATCATCCCGCTGACCATCCATCGAGCTCCGCCTTGGAGCTCTCATCTTCGTGCCACCTTTCGTTCATCGCCACGACCTCTCGAGGTCACCGTTCACTACAGACTGTCGCTCCACCGATCATGGCAAAGGATCACCACCTCCCATCCACCATTTCGCCCCACAGGCCTTGCACTACTCCCTGCACTTCACGCGAACACGAGCACACCCTTTTGGCAGTCGTTAACCTTGCAGGTACATCCTTTGTCATTGGTCGGACATCTCGTCGGAGCTACTTTGATCTCCTTCGTCTCTGACATACCAACTCTGTTCGCCTCTTCCAGGAAGCCTGAAGGCTCCGCCAAGCTTCCACAGAGGTGTTCGGCCACTTAGAAGCTTCCAGTGAGCTTCACGGAGCCAGAAACAAGGTGGCGGAACTGACGGCCTTTCGTCGGAGCCCAGCCAAGTCCGCCGCAGGAGGCGGCGGCCCAGAGGAACATGAAGAACAACCACCGTCCGCTCGTCTTGATCGGACGGTCCTTGTCACGACATGTCAACCGCTTCAGGAGTCACCAGATAGCGTCAGATCACTTGAAGATCCAACGGCCCGCATCACGCCACGTCTTCAGCTCCAGGTCGTCACCTCTGTTGGATATCTGACGGACACTCAGGCAGCCACGTCGCCCGCTTCAACGATCGTTAGATCATCTTGATCAGACGGTCTAGCGTGCGCCATGTCCTCCCCTCCGAGCCTCTTCCCCGATCTATAGGCTTGGAGCACCCAAGCCAGCTCCGAAGCTACCCCGAGCCTGCAGCGCCAATGAGCCTCATTCCGAGCCACCGATGTCGTCCGAGCCTACTACCTCATGTGTCTCTCACGTCCGGGCTGGGCATTTTGCTCTAAGGCCCCTGTAAGTTTTCAGAATTACAATTTAGTCCCTACCATGCACGTCAGTGAGGCGCACGTGTTCCCGTGGACATTTTGCATTCCTAACCCCAACATTATAGGTAATTGCACTTTAGTCCTTGTATGCACGTTTTAATTTAAGCAATTTTAATTCATGTTTGCACTTTAGTCCCTGTGTTTGCATGTTCATTTAGGCATCATTAGGCCACATTTTTAAATTCCAACAATTGCAAGTTGTAGATAAACTTGTGCTTTATCATTATTGACACTTGTCATATTTTCCTGAGCATCAAGGAATTTAATATATTTATTTTTGTGGAAATTTAGATAGTTTGCCCACTGTGTGCTTTAAATTAAATATTAAATTATTTGTTGCTCCAAAAAGCATCATAAAATCATAATAGGTTTAATTTAAGTTGTTCTACACTATGCCCAAAAATCAAACCATTTGCACGCATCAGAGGCCTGAATAAATAAAATAGTATTGTTCTTAATTGATTTTTAATAGGTCCAATATACATCATTTTTTAAGTTTATCGATTTTCCAGGATTCCTCTCACATAGATATATCTAGGATAATTTTTGTGTCTAAAAATGAAGTACTTTGGTATTTATTAAAATTAATTTTGCAAAATTCACCCTGCATTCATATTTAATTCATATTTAATTCATTTAGAGTAAATTCCAAAAAATGCAATATCTTCATTTCATTGAATTTCACATTCTGGCTAAATTTCATTAATTTTGGACTTCATTTAACTATAATTTGTGTTTTAACTTAAAATTTGGCTTGAATTGCATCACAGTTTTATTTAATTGCATAAAAAATTTAAAAAAATATTCTCCTGAAAATCTAACATAGAAATTAACTTTAAATTAACCTAAAGAGAAAGTTGCCTCCCTAAGTTCGACCTTGGGCTTTCCCAAGTAAAAATATTGCCGCTTATGTTTAATTCGATATTAATCTAAGTGGTTTTTGATCAGTCTCGATTTACCCGACTACAACGAACTACACATTTAATTCGATCATTAATCCGGTTGAACGAGGTAGGGTAGTCGAAGGCTCTTTAGGTATGAGATACGTGTATATAAAAAGAATATCCTTTGTATGCATAATTAAGTCCATGAGTGATCCATATGATGCTACTGTATGACAACAATCAAATATTTTATTAACTAACATAAGGGTATTTTGTGAATGAATATGCCATGATATTACTTTCTTGTATGATATGTTCTATGAAAACGTATATGATTATGATGATGGAAATGAGAACAAAGCAAATTTCTTTGTTAGGATAAAATAAGAGTTTATATATGAAAATTCTTAGCAATAGCTATATGGGTGTAACACTTAAATTCATCGATATAATCATCTTTATGAAATTATTGATATTGTAGATTTTACAAGAGAAAAATAGTGAAATGCATGCACATTATGTTACAATTAAGATCATATTCAAGGAATGTATTCGTAGATAAAGCATGTTGTGAACATTACTCTAAGTTGAGGAATCTAGAAAATTTATAAGGATCCATTGTGGAAAAATATTTCTCCAAACTACTTATCTTATGCATGGAATTGTTTAAATAGCATAGGGAGACTTGATTTTCGCTAGCTGGTTTGACCTTATCTCGACACATACTGAATGTTAGGCTCATACCATATATTCTCGTGAATATATTGCAAATCATTGTGAAAATAAATTTAGCTGCAGTTAGAGGCTCGTCCGAGGTTTAAAGGAAGGATATCATAGTGCCCATTGGAACGAAGGATCTTGATTTTGTATTAGATATGTATATTTCTTATGGATAGAAAAATGTACAGATGATTCTTGACTGTTAAATGTGATATCATTGATGTTCGAGAGTAACAATCGGATCCAACGTGGCATTCATTATGTTTCCGCTGGCCACCGAGGATTCAGGCTGTTACATCCACTGTAATCGCAGAAGGCAAGGGTTCAAATTTTATTTTATAAATGAAGAAGGGCACAAACAAATATCTCTACATTGCATCAGAAAAATACAAAAATCAAAATGGTGAGGTTTTTAATGCTGATGCCAAGCATGCAAATTCTTATGTAGAAATAAAGATATTTTTGTTTCACGTGTATTATAAGTATTTAATATTTACGCTATTATATTTATAACAAAAATTATAACATAAATATGAATTTTGGTACAGAGATATAAATATATAAGAAAAAACTTATAATATTGAGTGTTCTATTCCTTTAAAAATAACTTTCTGGATATGTAAAATCCAATAATTTCTTCTCATTATCATAAAACCATAACTCAAACTGGTAGATTAAAACAGAACAAACTAGTCTCTCTGCTACGAACCATAGCTCGGGCCTCTACCGACCCTCGAGCGACGAACGAAAGCTCCCTCTTAGCCTCCAATCCCAGGTAGATCCTTCCATCTCCTCTTTTGATCTTCTTCTTCTTTTCCTTTAATTTTTTCCTAAGTTTCCCGCCTTCTCCGCTCAATATCTCCTCCCGCTGACCATCCATCGAGCTCTGCCTTGGAGCTCTCATCTTCGCACCACCTTTCGTTCATCGCCACGACCTCTCGAGTTCACCGTTCCTTACAGACCACCGCTCTGCCAATCAGGGCAGAGGATCACCACCTCCCATCCACCATTTCTCCCTACAGGCCTCGCACTACTCCTGCACTTCACGCAAACACGAGCATGCCCTTTTTGGCAGTCGTTAACCTTACAGGTACATCCTTTGTCATTGGTCGGACATCTCACCGGAGCTACTTCGAGCTCCTTCGTCTCCGACATACCATCCTCGTTCGCCTCTTCCAGGAAGCCCAGATCTCCTCCAAGATTCCACGGAGGTGTTCAACCACTTAGGAGGCTCCAGCGAGCTTCACGGAGCTAGAAACAAGGCAGCAGAGCTGACAGCCTTTTGCCGGAGCCCAGCCAAGTCCGTCGCAGGAGGCGGCGGCCCGGAGGAACACGACGCACAGCCACCGTCCGCTTGTCTTGATCGAACGGTCCTCGTCGTGACACATCAACTGCTCTAGGAGTCACCAGATACCGTCAGATCACTCGAAGATCCTACGTCTCGCATCACGCCACGTCTTCAGCTCTTGGAGTCATCACCTCCGTGGGACATCTGACGGACACTCAGGCAGCCACGTCGCTCGTTTTAGCGACCGTTAGATCATCTTGATCAGACGGTCTAGTGTGCACCACGTCGTCCCCTCCAAGGCTCTTCCCCGATCTTTAGGCTTGGAGCACCCGAGCCAGCTCCGAAGCTACCCCGAGCCTGCAGCGCACCCGAGCCTTAGTCCGAGCCACTTACGCCGTCCGAGCCTAGTACCTCACGTGTCTCTCACGTGCGGTCTGGGCATTTTACACTAAGGCCCCTGCAAGTTTCCAGAATTACAATTCACTCCCTACCAGGCACGTCACGAGATGCGCACGTGTTCCCATGGACATTTTGCATTCCTACCCCCAGCATTATAGGTAATTGCACTTTAGTCCATGTATGCTTGTTTTAATTTAAGCAATTTTAATTCCTGTTTACACTTTAGTCCCTGTGTTTGCATGTTCATTTAGGCATCCATTTATCCATATTTTTAAATTCCAAAAATTAAATGTTGTAGATAAACTTGTGCTTTATCATTGTGGACACTTGTCATACTTTTGTGAGCATCAAGGAATTTAATTATTTTTGTGGAAATTTACATAGTTTGCTCACTGTGTGCTTTAAATTCAATATTAAATTATTTGTT
Organism: Ottelia alismoides; assembly: GCA_037367405.1. NCBI lineage: Eukaryota > Viridiplantae > Streptophyta > Magnoliopsida > Alismatales > Hydrocharitaceae > Ottelia > Ottelia alismoides. The sequence continues at coordinate 784,326 of JAZKJV010006367.1, read as the reverse complement.
GCTCTAAAAAGCATCATAAAATCATAATAGGTTTAGTTTAAGTTGTTCTACACTGTGCCCAAAAATAAAACCATTTGCACACAAGAGAGGCCTGAATAAATTAAATAGTATTTTGCTTAATTGATTTTTAATAGGTCCAATATACATCATTTTTATGTTTATAAATTTTTCTGGATTCCTCTCACATAGATATATGTAGGATAATTTTTGTGTCTGAAAATGAAGTGCTTTGGTATTTATTAAAATTAATTTTGCAAAATTCACCCTGCATTCATATTTAATTCATTTAGAGTCTAAAAATTCCAAAAAATGCAGTAGCTTCATTTCATTGCATTTCACATTCTGGCTAAGTATTCATTAATTTTGGACTTCATTTAACTATATTTTGTTTTTTAAGTGAAAATTTGGCTTGAATTGCATCGCAGTTTTATTTAATTGCATAAAAAATTTTAAAAAAAAATATTGTCCTAAAAATCTAACATTGAAATTGACTTCAAATTAACCTAAGGAGAAAGTTGCCTCCCTGAGTTTGACCTTGGGCTTGCCCAAGTAAAAAAATTACTGCTTGTGTTTAATTCGATATTAGTCTAAGTGGTTTTTGATCAATCTTGATTTACCCGATTACAACGAACGACACATTTAATTCGATCATTAATCCGGTTGAATTAGGTAGGGTAGTCGAAGGCTCTATCAAATGTCACCGTTGTCGGGGAGGCAAATGGCTTAGGATCTCTTTAGAAAATTAGATTGACGTTTTCCATTCACTCGGGTAGTCTGATCCCTGAAACATCTTGTAATTATTCCATTTTTTCATTTATTTTTCTGTTTATTTTTTTCTCTCTCTGATATTTTTTATCTTTTTGTGCGAGGGCCCGATGGACTTGGAGCTGCTTTCTTGAAGTCGACGCATCTCGAAGTGCATCGAAGACCGATCATTCATGGATCAAGTCGGCTGTTGAGACGCTAAAAAGACTTTCATTTTTCTAACTTGTAAAAAAAGTTTGCATTTCCAGTGGTTCCCGTTTGGGTTCTCGCACGTGTAAGTAAATAATAAAAAGAGTCTCTGTGTTGTGTGGTTGATTGACGTAGGATAGGACCTGCTCTTGCGGCTCTTAGAGCTCTCTTAGGACTGTTTGTGCTCGTAATATTTAGGACCACACTTCACCATTAAAAGACGTACTTAGACCGCAGGACTTTAGACAAATTTAAATTCATTCTTCACTCGCTAATAGAACTGTCTGTCTAGGAGCGGCTTTTCTCGCTTGCATTCCATTTAGTTTAAAATTTTCAATTAAGTATTGCATCCCGTATTGTAGAGAGATGGAGGAACTGTAAGTCTTCTTACTCAAGAATTCATCATCGTTTTCTCGATCGCATCGACTTTTTCCAATTCTCTCTCTCGGTTTTTCTAACCTAGGATAAAGGAATTGGGACTGGACGGTAGACGTGATTGCTTGTGTGGATTAATTACAGTGACAACTAATCTCTAAAATCGAACTGCTAATTGAATTGGACCAAAAAAATTAACTAAAATTAACCCTTGTTTGTGGAAGAACAACCCCGATCTTGATTTCAGGCTGAGTGAGAGTACAGAGTGTGTGTGCACACCCTAAGGCAGAGCCAAAATCCCCACCTTCCATATTACGTACCCCGATCCGAGCAAATATCACAGGCTGAATTATGGGTTCAACTGACTAGTGCCAAGTGGCCTCCGCCTACTCCGGTAGGTAGATAGGGGTGAAATTGCGGTGCACCGCAACAAGATGCTAGTAGCCTCCGCCAGCTCCAGCAGGTAGATAGGGGCAAAGTTAAAGCCTTGTCATCCTCCGCCTACTTCGGTAGGTAGATAGGGGTAGGTCCTTGAACTCTCGGCTAGGGATAGGAGCGAAGAAAGGAAGGGCGTTGGTATCTTAGGCGACAGGTTAAATAGGGGAGACGCATCCGACTTTGAGCCAACTTCCCTATAGACCATGTAACCTTTGCTATTTGCTTGAAAATTACACTTAAAATCAACCAGACTAATCGAACCAGCTTTGGGTCCTTCACCGTGTTGAGTGTGAACTCGGGGTTTGCTCTTGCATTTGTCTTTGTATCTGTCCGTGTGTGTTATCTTGTGTAATTGCATGTTTTCTACCTCGATCTGCTTACATTCATCCTTTCCTCCTCAAGATGTCGGGATATTGGTCCCTATACCCTGTGACCTCTGATCATTCCTCCTCGATCATATACCGTTCATTTTCACCTTCTCCTTCTTCCATGTATCCTCCACCATCCACGGGAGACCCTTATTAGTGGTCGGTTCCACCTCGATCTGATTGTGAAGTCAGACCTTCGACTGACTTCTCCACTTCTTCGTATTTCTTACCTACTCCATATTCTAACACTCCTGATCCACTTCTATCTTGGGCTGACTGACCTTATTTTCGAGAGCTTGCTGGAATCAAAGAACCGAATGAAGAGCAAGCCACTGCTGAGACAGATGATTGGCAGAATTATATGCCCCCACATACTTCATTCTCAACTCAAGTAGGGACCAGAAAATAATTTACATATACACATCCCGACTTGACCTTAGGGCATAACATGGTCGATCGAACATATCAAATGGAGAGGCATGCACCTTATGATCTTCCTGACTTGATTGACCCTAATAATCAAGCCTACATTGACCTGCCTTCTTATCACACATTCGGAGAGCCTATACATTCACATGATTGGACTCATGGATTCAATCTAGGAACCCCCTCTCTATTGACTCCACCATATGAGGCTCCAACCAATATCTGCCATTCAGATGGTCCATACTCGACTCAGCATTACATACCAGAGTCTAGGTATGTTGAGTATAGGACCCCAATATCTCAGCAGTATCCTCCAATTGATCAGGACTCAACCATGATTTGTCATGAGAATATTTTGGAGGATGACATTTCCAAACTTATTGAGAAAAATGAATAATTTGGTAACAAGTTGAGAGATGTCATGGAAATATTGCAATCAATTTCTGTTAGTCTAGGTATGAAAAGTGGAGAAGGAAGTAAGTAGATTTGATGTTGAAAACCGAGTGAGCATTAGGGAACCGACACCTATTGTACAGCTGGAGTCCATTCTACATCTCTCTTCTACTAACCACTTACCCTCCAATCCAGAGTCTGACCATTCGTCCATCAAAAAATACTAAAAAAATCGAAAATCCCAAACAGACCAAAAACATTGAAAAATCAAAAAATCCATAAAAATAGAAAATGAAAAAGACTTAAAAAAATGGATCATGTCCTAAGGGAAGCACTCGACAAGGAATTGATTTTTAATCTTCCCTTAATAAAAGCCATAGATCACTTCTCCGACCTCAAATAATTTGTGAGAAGTAAATTGATGCCTAAGAGGTCGGGTAATAAGAAAACAAAGACTGAAAGACACATAGTGTTTATGACCAACTCCTTGGTGATGAGGAGAAAGACCAAGAGCCGGAGAGTTAAGCGGTTGTCCTGAATTGAGTGTCAAATCAAAGACACCATCTTTACCCATGCGAGAATCGATGATGACTCGCCGATAAATATCCTCCCGACCTCTATGTTTGACAAGCTCAAACTCAGGCCAATCAAAAAGTCGAGAGAGATCGTTTAGATGGTTGATCGATCTATCCAACGGTCGAGAGGAACTGTTTCAGTCATCATAACTTTTCAAGGTGCTCTACTCCAGGTAGACTTCACGGTCATTAACATTGAGCACCGAAGAGAGTTTACCCAGTCTCCGATTATTCTCGTGAAGCCATTCTTAGCCTAGGCTAAGGCAACTATAGATTGCGGGACTTAGGAAATCGATTTTACATCATTGGGAGCGCTTCGACCTCACCCATTCTTTGATACACTTTGCTCTAAGGTGACCCGCATATTTGCTGACAGTCATGACCATCGAGAGGTAGATGAGTCCCACCTCTCTGCTACACCTGAGAGACAGACTGTCCGGACGACCATTGGTTCATAGACACCCCACACCTCCACTTCACCAACTGCTTGCACCACCACCGTGACAGCTTCTAAGGAGGATTCACGACCAGAAGCTGTCATTGAGTCGGACATGATTTTTGCTGATTGTCTTGACCATTTTGATGATCCGACATAAGAGCCCAATAATTCCAAGCCAACTGAGATCACTAGCACCTCCTCGAGACGTGTGTTGACCCTTTAGGAATATTACAACCTATATGGTGACTCGTCTAATGAGGAACCCATGGTCAGCACCACACCACATCCCGGACCTTCAAAGGAAACAACCAAGACTAAATTGACTCCACATAAAAACACGGTTGCTCCCTCCTCTAGTTGGCTATCTAGTGAGAGGAAGTTGAGAAATGATTCCTCGAGGAGTTTCCCCGAACCTCTCAAGGTTTGTTGCTCTCCACTCCCTCTCAATGATTCCGATTATAGAAAACCGACTAAGAAAGTTTCCTTCAACATTCCGGAGAAGGAATTTTCTGAGGAGTCCTCATCAGGTCCGGATGAGGTGATTAATATGAGTGAGCTCAGTTCGACAGTCCTCAAGTCTTATCTAAGCAAGCAGTCGTGTGTCGACTCGCGTTGGATGATCCCTACACATCACTATAATTCAACTGAAGATGATTTCAACAGCAATACACTTGTATATTCCTCACCTCCTCATTCACGCAAGAAGGTTCGTCACAAACCTTCTTGATCCTTGTATATTCTCACTCCTCCTTGTATATATTTTCCCTCCCTCTCTAGTGATTCGAATCACTCGCCCCAGCTCCATATCTTTTCTTGACTATACTTAGGATGACCAGATCCTAAGTATAGGGGGGGAGTATCTCGAGTACATTCACCATTCATTGTACATCCTCCAGATCCCATCAGTCCTCATACTTACTCCTCTCCTATAGTTAGGCTGACTAGAGCCTAAGTATAGGGGGGATCGATGCCCATCAATATATTCTCATCCATTTCCCCTCTTGACCTCGCCCGCCCCATTTTTTATCGTCTTCTACACTTAGGCTGCCAGAGCCTAAGTATAGGGGGGTGGGACAACTTCTTTACATTTTTTGTCATTTTTGTTCTCCTAAGCTTAGCACGAGCTATGTCTTCTTCCTCGCTTTTCGTGCTCTGAGGACATAGCGCATGCTAAGTATAGGGGGCGTGTGTATATTACATATATACTTTATCCATAGCTCGTACTTTCGCGTACATTTTTTATATACTATACAATAACTACGGGGTGGGTAAAAATTGAAAAAATTGTAAATACATGTACATTTGTACATACTCTTGTATAATTTTGAAAAAAAATTCAAAAATCAAAATCAAAGGCTTCTTATTTACTCTTGCATATCTGCATCTAAAAAGAAAGGAAAAAGAGAGTCCTGCATTTCATTCATCTACATAGCATGTCATCTGCACCTCATCTGCATATCTAGCATATGCAAAGTGAAAAGTTAGTGGGTTCTGAACCAAGTTATGATAAGATGTTGAGGAGGTACTTGATTTGACCTTAATCCACCTAATTTCAGAGGAACCTTATAGGAACTGGAGTTAAGATTTCTCAGGTCAAGTGACTTAATTCTTTGAGTTCGTAAGTCTATATTCACATATCATCTTGATTAGTCTAAGAAGAATATTTTGTGCACACGCATGATTCTTTTAGACAGTGACCTAACTTGGACAAGCACCATGCATATAGCTCTCCATTGATGAGGTGGTGAGGAGGTAGAATCCTTTAGCTTGGAGTAGCACACGGGTGGAAACATCCGTCCTCCTCTAGGGAGAGAAGTGCATCTCAACCTAGTCTGGTGGTGTTGACATCTAAAGACGGGATGTTGTGGGTTACAATAATGCTTCAAAAGAGGGATAGTCTACTTGATCAAGAGGAAAAACTCCTGATGTACATGCTGCACTTGTATATAGTTCGAAAAAAATGCAAGAACTAAAAAAATATAATAGACATGCCAGATTGAAAATAAAATGCATGTCGGAGTATGTATATTATCAAGAAGTCTGCAGCTTGATGACTTGGCTACACTGGTCAAGCATCCTGGGATAGGTATCTACACTGGCTACTGTCCATTCTTCTCTCCATCCCCTCCTCTTGAGCTGGTTGCACTTGAACTTAGAAGGGAATACCCTGCTCTTCGAGGAAAGAGTTACTGGACCAGGGAATTAGAGTTACCTTGTTATAGGAGGCTGCTTCTTAGCCATTTCTGATGTGGAGAGCTATTTTACACTTACACAGTACAAGTAAGAATCATAGTCATCAGAAATTTGCGTTTGAGGATTTGTTCTGACCTGACTGTTGAGGCGTCTTGAATATAAGACTTGTGAAACTTGAAGTCTGTTAGGTCTTAAGTTCAGATCCCAACAAGGTTCCGCCACACAATTAATCCAAAGGTTGAGTCAAGCTCCATTTTCACCTTTTGTTCATGACCTTGGTATGGAACCCAAAATCATTTCACTCTTGCATTTCATTTTAGTTGCTCGGGGACGAGCAAGGTTTAAGTATAGGGGGTTGATGAATATGTGATTCATCACTCTAAAAATTGAAAATAGAGCTTTGTTCCCGAGTAATTAGAGGCATATTTCCACCTATACTGCATAATTAGCATTCAAGCATGCATTAATAACATCTGCATTTTAGCATCCACGTCTTCATTAAATAAGAAGCCAGCTTCACTTGTAAAAATCATCTACTTGTATGTATTTTATACTAGCTCTAAATCCCATAAATACATTCTATATTGTATATATTACTAACACTAACACAATTAAAATACCAAAAAAATACTAACTTGTATAATTGACCAATAAAACCCCAATCAAAGTTTAAGATCATGGACCTTAAAATACACATATCTTTCTCATACAGCCTCCGATCTAGGTCTATTCACTTTTAAAATAATATACATTCAGAGATCTTCAAAATGAGACTAATTTCATTAAAATCGGAGCTTGTATGCAAAACTTGGGTTTTGGACCCCATTGTATACTATATGTATTTATATTTATACCCTGGTATTTTATCACTTCATTTGACCTCCTTTCCATTTTTAGTCAACATGGAACTTGTGATCTCATCGAGATCTACAATTTTTATGTTTTGAGGTTTTCCAAATTTGGCCATTTTCCTCCTCTTATTTCACCTTCTTTCTCGACTACTCTGATTGTGCCACGTGGCCCACTCATCCGCTCGCCACGCGCCCCTTTTCTTGGTCTCAGATCACATACTTCCTCTTCAGATCTTGACCATTCATTATCGCCTCAATCTTAGCCCTTTGATCAACTCCAAATCAAACCTGGATCGATCGCCTCCGCCCTCACCTCCTTCCTCCACGTGGCTCCATCATCGCCTTCCATCTTCTCCCTCGCTCCAGTTCGCCTCCATCCATTTCCACTTTGACTCCAGCCCTCTGATCTTATGCCATATCTCATCACAGTCGTTCCTTTCCACCCGCACCTACACCTGCCACATGTTGCATCCTTCGTCATTTGATCATACCTACAATCTCATCTCCACCGTTCACCAGTGCCTCTCTCGTCGTTCGCCACGTGGCTCTCACTATGTCCTTCGATTGCATTGCTTGGATTTAATCCTAACCACTCGCTGGCGCCCAGTCCAGAGCTGTTGGATCACTAGATCCAATGGTCGAGGCGTCGTCTTCTTCCTCCCGAGGATCCCTCGCCCACGTCGCCCTCTTCGCCAAGACACCGGCCCCTTTTTATTTTCGTCGCCACTCCAGCCGCTACCCCCTCTCCCCGACGACACCAAGATGAAGCCCACATTTCCTTAATCTTAGCCAGAGGCCACGATCACCATGATCGCCTCTCCCTCGCTCCACAAACCCCACTCAAACCATTCCCTTCATCGCCCAGACCACCACCTTCTCCCTTTAAATACCCCACCTCCGGCCACTTTCACGGCCATCCGCCCTTGCAAGAGAGATCCCAGAGCTCTCTTCTACCTATTGGTGACAGCGATTAGGCACGAGAGCGAGCGACGATGGTGTTTCCATCTCCGATGAGATCCATGGTGAGCTCCGCCGTGCCAGCAGCTTCCCCGACGAGCTGCTAGAGCTCGGGCCTCTACCGACCCTCGAGCGACGACCGAAGGCTCCCTCTGAGCCTCCATTCCCAGGTAGATCCTTCCATCCCCTCTTTCGATCTTCTTCTTCTTTTCCTTTGATTTTTTCCTAAGTTTCCCGCCTTCTCCACTCAATATCTCCTCCCGCTGACCATCCATCAAGCTCTGCCTTGGAGCTCTCATCTTCGTGTCACCTTTCGTTCATCGCCACGACCTCTCGAGGTCACTGTTCACTACAGACCGCCGCTCCGCCGATCAGGGCAGAGGATCACCACCTCCCGTCCACCATTTCACCCCACAGGCCTCACACTACTTCTGCACTTCACACGAACACGAGCACGTCCTTTTTGGCAGTCGTTAACCTTACAGGTACATCCTTTGTCATTGGTCAGACATCTCGCCGGAGCTACTTTGAGCTCCATCATATCCGACATACCATCCCCGTTTGCCTCTTCCAGGAAGCCCGGAGGCTCTGCCAAGCTTCCACGGAGGTGTTCGGCCACTTAGGAGGCTCCAGTGAGCTTCATGGAGCTAGAAACAAGGCAACAGAGCTGACAACCTTTCGTCGGAGCCCAGCCAAGTCCGCCTCAGGAGGCGGCGGCCCGCAGGAACATGACGCACAGCCATCGTCCGCTTGTCTTGATCGAGCGGTCCTCGTCGCGACACATCAACCGCTCTAGGAGTCACCAGATACCGTCAGATCACTCAAAGATCCTACGGCCCGCATCACGCCACGTCTTCAGCTCCAGGATCATCACCTCTGTTGCACATCTGACGGACACTCAGGCATCCACGTCGCCCGCTTCAGCGACCGTTAGATCATCTTGATCAGACGGTCTAGTGTGCACTACGTCGTCCCCTCCGAGCCTCTTCCCCGATCTTTAGGCTTGGAGCACCCGAGCCAGCTCTGAAGCTACCCCGAGCCTGCAGCGCATCCGAGCCCCAGTTTGAGCCACCGACGCCGTCCGAGCCTAGTACCTCACGTCTCTATGTTGCAGGATGGGCATTTTGCACTAAGGCCCCTGAAAATTTCCAGAATTACAATTTAGTCCCTACCATGCACGTCACGTGAGGCGCACGTGTTCCCGTGGATATTTTGCATTCCTACCTCCAACATTATAGGTAATTGCACCTTAGTCCCTGTATGCATGTTTTAATTTAAGCAATTTTAGTTCATGTTTACACTTTAGTCCCTGTGTTTGCATGTTCATTTAGGCATTCATTTAGCCACATTTTTAAATTCTAAAATTGCATATAGTAGATAAACTTGTGCTTTATTATTGTGGACATTTGTCATATTTTTGTGAGCATCAAGGAATTTAATATATTTATTTTTGTGTAAATTTACATAGTTTGCCTACTATGTGCTTTAAATTGAATATTAAATTATTTGTTGCTCCAAAAAGCATCATAAAATCATAATAAGTTTAGTTTAAGTTGTTCTACACTGTGCACAAAAATAAAACCATTTGCACGCAAAGCGAGGGCTGAATAAATTAAATAGTATTTTGCTTAATTGATTTTTAATAGGTCTAATATATATCAATTTTAGGTTTATCAATTTTTTTGGATTCCTCTCACATAGATATATGTGGGATAATTTTTGTTTATGAAAATGAAGTAATTTGCTATTTATTAAAATCAATTTTGCAAAATTCACCATGTATTCATATTTAATTCATTTAGAGTCTAAAAATTCAAAAAAAAGCAGTAGCTTCATTTCATTGCACTTCACATTCTGATTAAGTTTCATTAACTTTGGACTTCATTGAACTATAATTTGTGTTTTAACTTAAAATTTGGCTTGAATTGCATCGCAGTTTTATTTAATTACATAAAATTTTTTAAAATAATATTCTCTTGAAAATCTAACATTGAAATTGACTTCAAATTAACCTAAGGAGAAAGTTGCCTCCTTGAGTTCGACCTTGGGCTTGCCCAGGGAAAAAAATACCGCTTGTGTTTAATTCGATATTAATCTAAGTGGTTTTTGATCAGTCTCGATTTACCCGACTATAATGAACGACACATTTAATTCGATCATTAATTCGATTGAATTAGGTAGGGTAGTCGAAGGCTCTTTAGGTATGAGATACATGTATATAAAAAGAACATCCTTTGTATGCATAATTATGTCCATGAGTGATCCATATGACGCAACTGTATGACAACAGTCAAATATTTTATTAACTAACATAAGGGTATTTTGTGAATGAATATGCCATGGTATTAATTTCGTGTATGATATGTTCTATGAAAAAGTATATGATTATGATGATGGAAATGAGAACAAAGCAAATCTCTTTGTTAGGATAAAATAAGAGTTTATATATGAAAATTCCTAGCAATAGCTATATGGGTGTAACACTTAAATTCATCGATATAATCATCTTTATGAAATTATTGATATTGTAGATTTTACAAGAGAAAATAGTGAAATGCATGCACATTATGATACAATTAATATCATATTCAAGGAATGTATCCATGGATAATGCATGTTGTGAACATTATTCTAGGTCGAGGAATCTAGAAAAATTATAAGGATCCATTGTGGAAAAATATTTCTTCAGACTAATTATCTTATGCATGGAATTGTTTAAATAGCATAAGGAGACTTGATTTTTGCTAGCTGGTTTGACCTTATCTCGACACATACTGAGCGTTAGGCTCATACCATATATTCTCGTGATTTTATTGCAGGTCATGGTGAAAATAAATTTAGCTGCAGTTAGAGACTCATTGCGAGGTTTGAAGGAAGGATATCATTGTGCCCACTGGAACGAATGATCTTGGTTTTGTATTAGATATGTATATTTTTTATGGATAGAAAAATGTACAGATGATTCTTGACTGTTAATTGTGATATCATTGATGTTCGAGAGTAACAATCGGATCCGACGTGACATTCATTATGTTTCCGCTGGCCACCGAGGATTCGGGCTGTTACATCCACTGTAATCACAAAAGGCAAGGGTTCGAATGTTATTGTATAAATGAAGAAGGGCACAAACAAATATCTCTACATTGCATCATAAAATACAAAAATCAAAATGGGAGGTTTTTAATGCTGATGCCAAGCATGCAAATTCTTATGCAGAAATAAAGATATTTTTCTTTCACGTGTATTATAAGTATTTAATATTTGTGCTATTATATTTATAACAAAAATTATAACATAAATACGAATTTTGGTACAGAGATATAAATATATAAGAAAAAACTTATAATATTGAGTGTTCTATTCTTTTAAAAATAACTTTCTAGATATGTAAAATCCAATTTCTTCTCATTATCATAAAACCATAACTCGAACTGGTAGATTAAAACAGAACAAACTAGTCTCTCTGGAGAGAGATCAAGATCCATAATTTCTGACAAAGGCAATAACTAGAACCGCAGATGTAGAGAATCCACGCATCAAAACCAAATGGTCAAACATGAATAGAAGGGGAGCGATGGTTGGGAACGGAGAGGACTACACGGGGAAGAGGGCATCGAATTTCTTCTCCAATTCCTGTGCGGAAATGGACAAGTTTCTGATGTCTTGGCGGATCTCTTCCACAGTAGCTCGTGGAATGACTTCGGCAGGCGGTGATCTCCTGCGGTCTTGGGCAGAGTTGGAGCAGCTACCTCCATTGGCGTCGGCAGACGGAGCATCTTCAACGGTGAGAACTCCCAGCGGAGCTGATAAGACATCTTCAATCGACGGCAGACGATTGCGGTAGGAGGCATCGGGTTCTTGCGTTGTAACTAGGAAGCTATCCAAGGAGAACGGGAAATCCATGAGAGTGTGAAGGGTGAAGGATTGGAGGGAAAGAAGGGTGCTATTTAAGGGCAGGTGTGTCGGTTAATTGTGTCCTTGCCCCTCAAAAATAAGAGATAATCAAGTTGGTCACTCCGGTTGTCCTTGCCCCGCTTTTCCTCCTACGCAGCACCATCTGTGTGTGTTATAATGAGCAGCAGTGGCAATTGAATAAACAAAGGAAAAGCAACAGCAACCTCTCATCCCAACTGAACAGAGTCCGTACAACAGAGACCGTATCTCGCCCATCATGAGTATCCCAACCACTTCACCCACCAAATCCTATTCTGTTATTAGCATCTCGGACCAAATCCCATCATCAGCATCCCGTTGCATCCGCCAGCTGCAGATGCTTACGTTTGAACATATTAAAATCATACGAGGTATATTTTATTTTTTTTAAAAAAAAATCGATGTTGTGCAGATACCTACGAAATTATAATTCAAATACTTTAGCATATGGTAACTTACAAAATAGTACTTATACTATACAACCTACTTCATTTTCGTTCATAAACTTCGAGAAGTAACAATGCCCATTCATATCATTAAGATTTGTTTTAACGTGATTCTTAGACTATTGAAATTTATTCATGATCTTGTATTTCTAACTTCAAATCATAGCTTCTCTAAATTATTAACTAGCGGTGCAGCTTATTGCTTGCTAATCTCCTGTTTTGATGTTTTGATAACTGCTACTTCTTGTTAAATTGAGATAAATATTATATATCGATTTTACATTTTGATATTCATAAAGATCCGAATCCGTGAATTTGTTTCATATATATAATAAGATCTGTATACTTATTCTTAACTATATAAAACATTTACACAATCTTTCTCCGAATCTATTTGGTATATATGCATTAGGTGTTAGCCCTCCAATACATTAATACTTAAACTAATATTCAGACTTTCCGATATTATTTGCTTTCAATCCGTCTCCGTCTTATATATGTACCCCATTTTAAAAAAAATGATGTAGTTCAGCAGCTCATAACGAACTAATTATGAGAATTTCACTTAACCAAATGGTGCGAGAATTTGACCTCCTCTCTGCTTATAATTAATGTCAATCAAAAAAAGAAATTTTACTCAATTAAAGATCCAACCGATCACCACGTCTTTTTTGTAAATATGCAGTTACGAATAATCATGTCAAAGTAATAGGAATTAAACCTAACTCGATTCCAAATAGAAAAATAACATAAATCAGATATAGATATTGTTTTTTGATTTGAGGTGTAGTTGATAAAAAAAGAGGTCAGATCTCTTCCTAAATCTGAATCTGAATCATCCCTGAATCTCAATGACTAAAAATGGGCCTTGACCCCTTCTCACTAGTCTCAGTTAAGGAACCATAGAGTACTTGGAATCACGGAAAAATCATTCTTTTGATGATGTTCATTTAAAACTCATATATTTCAAATTAGTCTTGTTCAAACCAATGAGTAGAGCTGAAGTTCTAGTTCAAGCAGCGAGTAGAAAATCGAAATAACTAATAATAATAGGCATGAAAAAGCTCGATTCTATATGTTTTTTTCTACATATGCTGATAAAACACTGACCGCTATTATATATCAAGGGGTTTTCATTTCTCGAGATAGGATCGTAATGTAATACATAATACCAATTGAATTGTTCTGACTAGCCAATTTCAAGTTCTTGATCAATCTTTCATTATAGACTGCACTAACAAAGAGAAAATGAAATAGACAGAAAAAGGCACAAATAGAATCACTCCTCTCATGCTCCCACAGCTTTTTGCTCTCACAGGATCACTCATCTCTCTCTCTCTCTCTCTCTCTATATATATATATATATATATATATGAGGACTGGGAGGTTGCTGCATGTAGCATTCTCCCCCAAATTTTTTTATTTTTTGCGAAATTTAACCATGTATATTCATTTATATATCCCTCATATATGTCATTTGAATTTCATCAGAAATAGAGTCTTCTTTGCCCTTCATCCAGAACAGGTCGATTACAATAAATTTAAGACCGTTAAAATTACCTGTTCTAGATGGAGGATATAGAAGTCTCTATTTCTGGCGAAATTCGAATGTCATATAGGAGAGATATATAGATGAATATACATTGCAAAATTTCGCAAAAAAATAAAATAATTTGGGGGAGAATGCTACATGCAGCAGTCATGTTGGTTGGTACATGCAACAACCTCCCTTTTCTCTCTCTCTGTGTGTATATATGGAGCACTTGAATTGAGGTGACACCTTTTCTTGATTATGAAAAGGTGCCATCTTAGGCAATTGGATGATGAGTGTATGAGTGAGATTGAAACCACTAGTTGGGTTTCGTACCAACTAACATTTTAAATTGGGGCTGATTAAATTAGTGTTAATTTAGTCAAACACACGTCATTGAACATTCTATATTTAGTAAAATCTGAGTGTACATTATATTTTCCAGAAAATATGATGGAATAAATACTTGCATTTTGAAATAATTGTTATCAATTTACAAAAGATGGATATGTTTTACAATCATGTGCTGTAAATTACAAAAATCATAACCACTGATGTACGGAAGAAAAGCTCAAATTCAATAAAAATTGAGGTTTGTATAGCTGTGTTTCCTAAAATATATAGTGATTTGATAATGGCCTAATTAATTGATGTACACATTAAAAATATTCCTACAATTATGGGATTTTTGTTACAACTACATTTTCAAATATATCAGATGTGGTAATTGTGAACGCAAAATATATATTCTACACGTCATATGTATATTATTTTTAGAGGGTTTAAATATGATGTGTATCTTTTAAATCACAAATTAGAAAATACACGTCATAGTACATGTTAAATCTCATTTCGCTCAACATTATGTGGAAGCAATATTTGTAAATTGCAAAAAATATTGTAATTTTTGTAGTCTCTTTTGTAAACCACATTTGATTTATTTTGAAAATTTTGTAATCTTTTTTGAGAACATTATGTGGGAATAACGTTTGTAAAATGTGTATTATTTTGTAAACTTTATGGTCTCTTTTGTAAAATACATGTGATTTTTGTAAAATAAATTGCTTATTCTTAATGTATAAATTGTTTTATATGTCCATCCAATGTGTTTTCCAATATCATGAGTCCATCGAAATTTATCATCTATTGTTAAGTTTGTGTAGATTTTATAAAATTCATGCTCTCATTTAACAATTATGTGCTAATCTGTAAATTAAAAAGTCAATTAGTAATTTATCATTTATTTCTAAAACACGATAACATGTAAAAAATACATGCAGAATTGTAAATTAATGAATTAAAATGTAAATTATACAATCAATTATGTAAATTAGTAGATCAAAAGGTAAAATATACTATTATATTTGATATTTAATCCATCCAATTGAATCTGTAAACGTCATCGCTTTAGTATTTAATCCATAATCGATGAGATTTCATCTACTTTCAATTTTGCAAAATACATCATCTTCTGGGCGAAAATATAACAAGATGCACAATCTTTTATAATAGAAAATCATTTATACAAATATTTTCATTCTTAATAAAAAAAATTTTACATTCGTAATAAAAGTTTCTTTCTTTTAGGTGATATTTTCATTCCCATTATACAAGATTCAATCTATAAATAAAACTCAAAAGAAAAAAATGGAAAGCGTGTTGAACTCAAAAGAACGTTCAGAACTCAAACTTACAAACGATTGAATATTCTAGAAAATATGATTGAACTCAAAAGAACAAACAGTGTGTTGAGATTCCCGAAAATATGATTGAATAAAGGCCCGTGTTTTGAAATAATTGTTATTAATTTATAGAAGATTGATATATTTTACAATCTGTTTTATAAATTACACAATTATAGTAAGTGATGTTCGAAAAAACACTCAATCATAACCACTAGTGATTCGAGAACACTGATTCAAAAATAAAACAAATGAGAAACTTTGAAAATTTAATTGAGATGGAATCAAAACAGAAAGAAAAATCAAAATTCAAAAAAACAAAAGCAGTCTAAAATAATCTGGAATAATAAGTGATGTTCGAAAAAACACTCAATCATAACCACTAGTGAATCAGGAACACTAATTCAAAAATAAAATAAAGGAGAAACTTTGAAAATTGAATTGAGATGGAATCGAAATAGAAAGAAAAATCAAAATTCAAAAAAAAAACAAAAGCAATCTAAAATAACCTGGAACTTGATTACTAGATGAATAAAAGAGAATAAAAAACTACTAAGAACACGCATCATCCTCCGTACGCAACCACCTCATGTTGCACCATGCATCTGAAGGATATGGAGAGATCCTTAAGCGCATCACGGAAGCGTGAGGATCGCATCGTATGTGATCGGGAGTGACTAGTCGCACTAGTAGCTCAAGGCAGCGAAAATTAAAAAATTTTCATGTGACGAAACCACATGATCCAAGAACACTTCTCGGATCGTTTCGTCTAAACCACAAACAAGTAGTGGGATTACCTCTTGAAGCGTGGTTGTGATCGAGTCTCTAAATGAAGAGACCTTCTGTCTCAAGTCAGATCCGACGGAGGAGACGCTTGCGAGCGTGTTGATGAAAGACGTGCTTCTCGCAATCCATGTTGATGATCCAAGCGGCGAATCTCCTGATCTCGACATACAAGATCCGACATCTTCTTCATGAGCGAGGCGCATCGAAGGAGACAGAGATCCACGACAAACGATCAGGTAGCATAATGACGATGCTGCGGCTATGGAGAATCTCTCTAGGGTGTCCATGGTGGATGTCCACATGAGAGAAGGAGAAGGATGGTGTGTAGAGAGAAAGAGAGATAGGGAGCCTTATGTTCTCATTAGCATATGAAGAGCAAGGGGTACCCTTCTATTTATAATATTTTGGGATCCATGGATCTCAATCCATGGGCAACACAAATCCAATGGCTCTCATTGATTTGTGTTTCTTTTAATGACTAAGATTTTGTTGGTAAAAACCAACAACAATTAATTTAATTTAGATTAAATATATATTGATAAATCAATATAAATCAATCCCAAAATTAATTAACAACATATGGAGATAATGGAAAGGAGAGTGCATCCTTCCATGTATAAGGATTGGACGGCCACCCTTTCCTAATAGGAGTTGGTGGTTATCCCTTCCTTCCAATATGGAAGGGGCGTCTCCAATGTAATCTCCTTAGATTACATTATTCCATGTATCTCCAATTTTACAAAAACATTTGTTGTAGATTATTCTACAAATATAATTCCTAATTATTTTGTGAATATTGCAATCTTGCCATTGGAAATTTGTGAATCACATTCACAACCCAAAATAAAATGTGAATTACATTTTCTATTTAATGTTCAATGTGAATCCAATTCACATTAACATTTAACTAACAAATGTAGATTACAAATAGCTCTCTCTTATATATCATAAATCACATTTATAATATATATGATTAACATGGATAGTGCTATACACATTATTCATATCCATGGTAATTAAATCACATTTATTCACCTTGGATCTCTATTCTCATGTGCCAAATAATATGAATCACATTCACATTATTCATATCCTTGATAATCAAATCACATTTAATTATCTAAGATAACTCTCCTTATAATATGAATCAAATTCATATTATTCATGTTAATTAAATCATATTTAATTTTCTAATTTCACAATGCTCGGATACATATATCAACAATGAAATTATCCTGAACTCTTTCATGGATAATGCGCTTTCTCCGCGGATACTTGGAGATAAGGACATGGAAATTGTATTGTTCCACGTATAGTGACTTGGATATTAAGATCACATCTTAAATCCAGATCTCGGGTCTCCCATAGATGCTTGATTAAATCAAGACCGCAAATCTAATCTTCTCATTACATCTGAATCACATTCAGATCAATGTCCAACATTTGGACCAAGATCATATTACTTCTCTACTGAGAGGAGTCACTAAAATCCAAACACGTTTCATCACTCCCTAAGAATGGAAGCGTCATGGTTATACAATCGTTGTTGATCACATCACCCTCAGATATTCCTAATACATGTACATCCTGCATAATGGAAGACCCAGAATAATCCCGAATTATAAGATAAATTTTACAATGTCTACTTCAATGATTTATCATTAAGTTTCTCATTCGATCATTGGGAGTTGGTATCGATCATATACAATCTAAAAGCATATATCTTACCTTGGTGTTGATCATATACTTTCCTAAAGTATATATATAAAACCTTACAAATTCAGTCAGGCTTCCAAAGCGAGACGACTGCTCGCAGAATTTGATTCTTCCCAATATCTCATGAGTGAGCTCATGTCTTCCGATTCAGTAAATGAACCTGTATGATCCTTTTGAGAGATCGTATTACTCATATGCCATTGTACGCACACCAGCGTGTCGGTGTATAGACCTTAATTAGGTCCTCAACCTATTGGTCTGCCAAATGTACATACTCTGACATATAGTAATACATCTCTCTCCGGTCAGAGGATGCGTGCCTATATCGTGACAGCATATGACATAGGACTTTGGTTATCTCGATCTCGTTAAGTCAACTCTTTGACTCAACTTATCTAACACCTCTGAATCTCTATTCCTATGCAGAGGACCTGCATCAAGAGGTCGGTTAGATATCAGTCCTTTAGAGAAAGGATTGCCATCTCCTTCTCAGATTGGATATCATCTCTTAACAATCATTTGACGGTGCTTGATGAGTCCTCAAACTAACTCTTTAGTTATCCATCCAAGCACCAGCCTCTATGATTCAATAATTGAATCAACAGTTGTATGATCATTAAGATGGCCATGGTACATAACCCTAATTGTACTAAGGGACCTATTATGCAAATAAGTTATTATTCATTTCAGATCAGCGAATGATATCCGTGATGGACCTGTGATCTACCCTTTTAATGTTATTGAATTAACGATTTCTTTGCAGTCAGATAAATCTGGATCGATCAAAAATTAACCACACAGATCGATGAATCGTCGAATGAAATTAGGTGCGGTTTTATGTTTGTTTAACCTGGGCAAGCCCCAGGGTCGACTCAAGGAGGCAAAGGAATAACTCGGGATTAGATTAGATGAATTAGATCGTGGTTTTCCAAGTGGATTTTTTTAATTTTTTTATGCAATATAAATGACAAATGCAAAATACGAATTGGATTAAGTTAACACAAAAAGAACTGACTTAGCCAAATTTAATTTTAATGTGAAATAAATTCAAATCAGCCAAGTGATATTTTTCCTAAGAACCTAATCCAACAATGAATGCAAAATGTATTTTTTTGGAATTTTTGGGTTTAAAATGCACAAATGAAAAATGCAAACTTTTTAGGGTTTTTATGCAATTCTTCGTGCAAATAATATGCAATAATTATGAAAAAAATACTGGAAGTGAAATATGATGAAATTAAGCTACACTAAGTTTTTTAGAATTTTCTAACACTTTATAATTTTTTATGATTTTTTTTACTGAAAACAGAGCATTTGTAGTATTGAATTCCTAATTAATCCACAAAATCAAATTATCTAGATAGCTATTTATCTCAAATAGATATTTTAATCATGAATCCAGGAGAACTGAAATTTCTCAAAAATCTTATTCATGGATTTAATTAAAAATCAATTACAGAAATCACCCTAGAATTTATTTTATGCAAACGACAACTCCAATTTCGATGAAACTTGGGTAATTAAAGCACAATTAGATGCATCATGTAAAATTTTTTCACAATTTTTAGAGCAAGAAATAGGTCTGTGCGAATTTCAGAGCATAAATGGACAAAATATCACTGAATTTCAATCTCTGATTTTTAATAAATAATAGGACGTTCACAAAAATGTAAATAAATAGCAAAACGATAAAGAATTAGTTGCTCATCAACATGCTATTTTTCATTAAAATAAATGATCCAAGATGATTGTCCAAATTAATAATCAAAGTCAGGGGTGTCTTCGCAAGACAGAAATGAAAGAAAGAAACTAGAAATGTGCACAGGGGCACTTTTGGAAATATATAAACATGTAGGGAAATATTTGTAATTTTCACAAAAAAATAATAAAAAAATGAATCAACCTATTCTTCGTGGGCAACGTGGGTTTTAAAACCCGCTTCCCCATGCTAGGGCACGCCGCCCTTAGAGGACACGGGCAGAGGCGGCAGTGCGGGCTTGGAGCTGGCGGAGGTTGATAACACGAGCCTGACCACTCGGGTATAAGGTACAGAAATAGGGTCGTTGCGACCCAAGCGATCAGACCTTGTATATCAAGAAAAATCGAACCACTAAATAAATCAAAAATCAATCAAGCACGAATAGCGGTCCTGCTATGTGATTAACCTGGTATAGCACCCAGGGTCGAACTCAAGGAGCACGGGTTGGCCGAGAGGCCTACGAAGTAGTAAAAACAAATAAAATAAAGAAACAAAATCTTTTTAGTGGTTTTTAATTATTTTTATATATTTTTTTGATTTTTTAATATATAAAGAAAATAAGAAAACAAAGGAGAAGCACACTTCAACAAATTATTCAAAGCATCAAAAATCAACCAAAAATTAAAACAAAGATGTTTTCATGTATGTTATATTTTTTAGTGTTTTTGGTGAATTTTTGATAATTTTCTGATGTTTATTTTATTTTCTAAAAATCAAACAGTAGCTAAAAACAGTGGTACTGTCCAGCCAAGTCAAAAGTCCCTAGATAAAATATCTAAAGGCCTCAAAATGGCCTGGAGGTAATTTTCCTATGAAGTAGATAAAACAAGGAAAATTCAGATACCAATTTTATTATTTTTGAATTTTTAATTTATTTACTAGAATTTTTATGGGTTTTTTAGTGTTTTTAAGTTTTTAGTGTTTTTAAGCAATGAAAAATAGCCAAAATTGGCTAGAAAATCAAACTAAGTAAAACAAACAGTAGCTAGTTTTTGTAGAATTTTTAAGTGAGTTTTTATATTTTTTTTGTGATTTTTCAAACTAGATAGTGACGAAAATATAGGTTTTTGAATTTTTAAAAATAGCAAACAAAATCAGAAATGTCCTCAAAAATCCGTGAAAATCCTACACCATAGCAGGAGCCATGTGTCAAATTTTTGTTAGATTTGGAGGTGATTTGATATTTTATTCAAAAATAAAGGTAGGGTACTATGCACAGGGACTGAAATGCAAATACCCAAAGTTCTGGGGGTCTTGGTGCAATTAACCCAGCAAACCACGCGCCACGCGCATGCCAGGGGCACTCAGGGACTATATGTAAGAAAAATAAGTCCCGAGGACTTATTGGTAACAGGTACCAAAAGTCCAGGGAGCTTACCTGCAATTTACCCAAAAAAATCACGCACATGGGGAAATAAAACACGCACAGGGGTATAAATGCAAATACTAAAAACTTTTCATTCAATTCAGAACATCCAGAACTACAGGGAGTCTACTGCAAATAACCCGAACATATCACGTGTCAATGCACGTGGCTCACAACAGGAAGGGGTATAAATGCAAATATCTAAAGCTCAGGGTCCTCTATGTAAATTACCCTACAACTAAATAACGTACTTAAATATTTACAGGACTAGAAAGAAATAAAATAACGACGGGGGCCTAAGGGTAAATTACCCTTTATTAAGCGGGGGTGCTGGATGCGCGCCACGTGTAGATCGAACGGCTGCGGCTGGTGGGCGCTCCGGATCGTCCCTCCTCTGATCGGACGGTGCTGGTAGCTCCTAGGATGGACGGCCAAGATCTGAACTGGAGCGAGGGGGAGGCGATCGACGGCGACTGGAGGTCCTGGAAGAACAGGTCCCCGGCGAGCTTCGCCGGGCTCGTGCGTGCGCTAGGGTCCTCCGGGGAGCCTTCTGAAGGTCGGAGAAGAATCGCGGAAGGCCCCCGCGTCTGCCGATGAGCTCCGATGACCGAGCCGAGCTCCGAGGAGCTCTGGCGAGGTCGGCGGAGCTGGGTCTCCTGGCCGGAATGACCGAGGCCCCCAGATGGGCTCGGTTGCACCTGCAAAGTGGACCAAAAGACTCGCGGGTCGAGGGCAAAGTGCCTCGACCCGGTTAGGCGAGGTGGGGGTGGCTGGAGCGTCGGGACGGCGGGCTCCGGCGAAGGTGGTGGACGGAGGAGCCCAGTTCCCAGCTCCTGTGCGAGCTGGGTTGAGTGAGTGTGTGCAGAAGGTGCGTCGGACGAAGGCGAACGTGAGGGTAGATTCCGATGATCGAGATGGAAGGTGGAGTGGTCGGAATCGGAGATAAACGACGGCGGCGCAAATTGGGGGTAAATGGAAATGGAAGGAAACGGTGGGTCTAAGGGATTACCTGGATGAACGGAGAGACTGTGGCGGAGCTGGGGAAGCTCCCGATCTTGGCCTCAAGGGACGTCTCGGCCCGAGGCTCGAAGCTCGCTCAGGTGGCGGAGCTACGGCGGCTACGTCGCCGGATCAATGGAACCCTCCTCCTCTCCTCGCTGCAACAGGTGGAGGCGCTAGCTGTCACTCTCGCGGTCTCTCTGGAGCTCACATGGAAGGAGGCGAATGGCCAAAGATGGAGAGAGAAGGTGGCGGAGCAGCAGCTTTATATGGCTAGGGGTCCGAGAAGAATGGGTCCGGGCAAGCTCAGGAGCGCGCGGATCCCGAGGGAGCGACTCCGGCGAGGATGTCGGATGCACGGCGAAGGATTCGGACCTGGGATTCAAGGAGATGGGTGTCGGGTTGAGCGGGTAGAAATAGGAGAAGTCGGGTCCGGAGCTCAGACCCGTGGGAAGTGGTCCTGGGGGGGCCAGTTGACCGGGCGGTCAACATCCCCAGGACCCAATGAGGATGGGCCACGTGGCAGGATCTTGAAGCTCAAAATTAAGGTAGCTAGGGCCCAATTTTGCAAAAACTCAAAACACAAACTATTTTTATTTTATTTTTCTCTATTTTTTGGTGATTTTTAATAATTTTTCTGAAATGAAAATAGGCTATATACATAGTATGTACTATACATAGGTATATACAATATATAGGGTTTTGATTTTATGATTTTTAATTATTATTCTTATGCAATTTTATCCTTATTTTACATTTTATTTATTTATAGTATAAAATAAGGAGTAAAAGGGTGTTTTTATTTTATTTTTATTATTTATATACATAGGTAAAATAAATACATATATATATATATATATCTATATACATGGTATATGTACAATGTCTTTTTGTATTTTTAATTTTTCTATTTTTATTTTGTTTTGATTTTAATTGTTTTTATTTTATTTATTTACAAGGTTAAGTAAATACATAGGTGTGGTTTATGTACAGGATGAAAAGGGGTGTTTTTGTTCTTTTTGATTTTTTAGCTTTTTGTTTTGTTTTTAATATTTTACAAGTATTTACAAGCATATTTTTGATGAGGAAAATACATTTTTATTTATTTACACAAATATTTACACATGAGCCCCTATCTCCCTCTACTTTAGCTTTTATGCGGTCAGGCCCATGCTGAGCCCTCCCTTGGGTTAGGTTGTTCAATATTTATTCTAAATATTTCCCTCTTTTTCTTTTTAATCTTTATTCTTTTATTTTTGCACAAAAACATGCTAATTATAGGTTTTTACACAATGCATGCTTTTGGTAATTATTTGTATTTACATATATCTACATGCATTTGCAAAGGTTTTTGTAGCTAAAATATAAGAATAAAGAGTGATGAATGGGTATTCATCACCCCCCTATACTTAACTTTGCTAGTCCCTTAGCAAACACTTATTTGAAAAAGAAGTGAAAAAGAAAGAAAGAAAAAGAAAAAGAGGATATACATGGATCAAGGTTGATTATTAAACTTGCCTTCATTAAATTGGGGTATGGAGCTCGATCAGATCTTTGGATTATTAATGTGTCGGAACCTTATCTAAACTTAAGCTTAAAACTCAACAGCCTCCAAGTTCCACTAATCTATAACCAAGACTCCTCAATGCTCCAGATCAGAACAAGTCATCAATCACAAACCCTGAAGACCATGAATCTTTTCTTGTCCTGTGAATGTGAAGTCTAAGCTCTCCACCTCAGAAATGGCAACTTGACAACCCTCCCCAACAAGGTAACTCTATGACCTCAATCTGGCCACTCTTTCCTCGAGGAGCGGGGTATTCCCTTCTAAGTTCAAGTTCAACCAGCTCAAGAAGAGGGGGAAGAAGAGAATGGGTCAAGGCCAGTGTAGCCAAGTACCCTTGAGAGCTTGACCAGTGTAGCCAAGTCTCCCTGCTGCAAGCTACAACAGGTGGAACATGAAACCAAGCTTTGCTTATTGCACTCTATATACATACTCCGGTGGGATTATCATTTTCTCTCAGACCCACCACTTTTTTGGAGTTCTTTTCTTTTTGCACATTTTTTTTCAAGTGCATCTGTACAACATATACACGTGCAGCATATATACAAGGAGTTTTTCCTCTTGAGCCAGTAGACTATCCCTCTTTTAAAGCTTTATTGCAACCCACAACTCCCGTCGTTAGACCTCATGGCAACCGGACCAAGTTGAGACGCACTTCCTTCACTAAAAGAAGAAGAGAGATTCCGCCTAGAAGTACTACCCTCATATGCTACCCCAAGTCAAGGAAGACTTCCTCCTCACCACCTCATCCGTAGAGAGCTCGGTGCATAGTGCTAGTGTCCAAGTAAAGCCATAATCTATATGAGTCATGTGTTGTTGTTAAGTGCTCTACTTAGGCTCATTGAGATGACATGTGATCATAGCCTAGTGGACTCAAAGAATTAAGTCACCATGGACCTGAAAAGCCTTAAACCTAAGTCCTATAAGGTTCCTCTTAGAAATTAGGTGGATTAAGATCTTAATCAAGCTCCATTTCTCAATTTGATTCCAGGCTATTTTAAATGTCAACTATCATCCATGAAAAACTATATACATATGTACAAAAGATGCTTATTTACACAAAGTTTTCAATCATGCAAAATTTTTGAAAAATGTTTTGAAATCATGAATGAATGATGCATGAAGTGCAAGTTTTGCAAAAAGATATTTACACACATTTACACAAGATTTTTGCAAACTTTTGATTTTCAAAACATTTTGGAAAAATTTTGTACTATATACATAATTTTGATACGAAAATAGTTACACAAGCTTTACACAAAAGATTTTTGAAATCATTTTTACAAAAATAATTTGTACACTAGCTATTTATGTGCAAATAAAAGAAGTTTATGTACATGAAAATTTTTAATTTTTGTGGTTTTTAGCCATTTTATTTATTAACACACTCACACAAAGTACGAGTTATGGCTAAAGTATATATGAAATATATACACACCCCCCTATACTTAGCTCGAACGATGTCCTCAGAGTCAAGAGCGATGAAGAAGACATAACTCGTGCTAGGTATAGGGAAGTGAAAAGATAGGCTGTACAAGGAGGAAGAATGAAATAGAAAAGTCAAGAGGGTCTCGGGTCTTCCCTCTATACTTAGGATCAAATAATCGTAAGTATAGCAGGCTGTGTACTAAGGAAAAACCTGAGTGGAGAATGTACAGGGTCTACCCCCCCATACTTAGGGTGAAATATCCCTAAGTATAGGCAACAAAAACGGGGGTAGACAGAAACAAAAGAAATACCCAAAAGGTCTCACATCCCCCCTATACTTAGGGTAAAGTGCACCCTAAGTATAGCATAATCAAAAGATGACGAAAGGGATGTGGGACTAAAGAATGTGGTGATATGGACATCTGGATCTATACAAAGCGAAAAATCAGTGAAACTCAGGCGTGAGATGCATTAGATGTGAGTCAAAGACCACATCTCATGCAAAATGAATAGGGGCAAGATCAACGACCCGCGGCTCATGATCTAGAAATGGCTTGAGCCGCTGGTCGTTCACTCGAAAGGTACTCTCAGAAGACAACTCAGATATGTCAATGCTACCGTTGTCGTGTACCTTTCTAACCAGATAAGGTCCCTTCCATTTGCTCTGTAGCTTCCCTGGAAATAATCGTAGCCTCGCATCAAACAACCATACTCTCTGTCCAATCTCAAAATGTTTGTGGCTGATATGAGAATCATGCCACTCCTTCACTTTCTCCTTATAATGTAGGCTGCTTGAGAAAGCTGCATCTCTAAGCTCCTCCAGGGTAGCTAGCTCGTCCCTTCTCTGGTCTCCCATACCATCTGGATCCATAAGAATATCTGTGACTGCCCAAAGTGACTTGTGCCTCAGCTCAACAGGTAAATGGCATGGCTTGCCATATACGAGGCGAAAGGGAGATGTGCCCAATGGTGTCTTGAAAGACGTCCTATATGCCCACAAGACCGAGTCCAAAAGCTGTGACCAATCCTTTCGGTCAGGGCGGACGACTTTCTGCAATATAGTCTTAATCTCCCTATTCGACACCTCGGCTAGACCATTCGTCTGTGGATGGTAAGGTGTAGCAACACGATGATCTATGCCGAACTCGCTAGCAAGTGCCTTCACCTGGTCGTTGATGACGTGAGATCCCCCATCAGAAATCAGAACTCGTGGAACCCCGAACCGCGTGATGATATGCTTCCTCAAAAATCTGCAAACTGTCCTCGCATCAGCGGCTCGGGCGGGGATAGCCTCCACCCAACGACTAACATCATCAACGGCCAACAGAATGTACTCGAATCCCTGACTCTTAGGGAATGGACCCATGAAATCGATGCCCCATGCGTCAAAAACCTCACAGAAGTGAATGGGCTGCATCGGCATCATATCACGCTGTCCACAAGTGCCCATCCTCTGACAGTCAGTACACCTCTTCACGAACTCGTCTGAGTCCTTGAAGAGGGTAGGCCACCACAAGCCGGATTGGAGCACTTTCTATGCCGTTCTCCTCCAAGAATGATGTCCTCCTGCCTCAAGCTTGTGGCAGTAAGTGAGGACGCTATGGTGTTCCTCCTGAGGAATACACCGACGCCAGACGCTATCCCCTCCCTCGTGGTAAAGGATGGGATCCTCCCAATGGTAGGACTTGGCCTTCGCGAGGAAGGTCTCAAGCCTCTGCCTGGGCCAATCTTGTGGGACTTTCCCAGCAACGAGAAAGTTCACAATATCGTCATACCACGGGAGTGAGGCGATAGCAAGGATCGCCTCATCTGGGAAGGTATCTCTAATGGGATCAATCTGCTCAGACTCCTCAGGCTGCTCTAATCGAGAGAGATGATCCGCCACCACGTTCTTGACTCCAGGCTTATCCTTGATCTCAATGTCGAACTCCTAGAGTAGAAGGATCCATCTAGTCAGTCTGGCCTTGGCATCCTTCTTTGCCATGAGGTACCTGATGGCTGTGTGATCTGTAAACAAAGTCACTCTAGATCCAATGATATATGATCTTAACTTATCTAGGGCAAACACTACGGCTAGCATTTCCTTCTCTGTGACCGTATAATTCCGCTGGGCGGAATCCAATGTGCGGCTAGCGTAGTGTATGGCAAATAGAACTCCATCCCTCCTCTGTCCCAGCACTGCCCCTACGGCAAAATCGGAGGCATCCGTCATGATCTCGAATGGGAGAGACCAATCCGGTGGCTGGAGGACAGGAGCCTCAATGACACACTGCTGGAGAGTCGCGAAGGACGAAAGGCACTTGTCATCGACAAGGAACTCGGTGTCTTTCGTCAAGAGGTCAGTCAACGGTCGGGCAATCCTGCTGAAATCCTGAATAAATCTCCTATAAAATCCAACGTACCCCAGAAATGACCGTAGCTGCCTCAGATTGGACGGCGGTGCGAGTTTCCTAATGACATCAACCTTGGCCGGATCCACCTCCATGCCCCTGTTGGAGATGATGTGGCCAAGCACCGTCCCTTGAGTCACCATGAAGTGACTCTTCTCCCAAGAAAGAACCAAATGATACTCGATACATCGCTGGAGTACTCGATCTAGGCAGTCAAGACAGGAATCGAATCCGTCGCCGTAGACCGAGAAATCATCCATGAAGACCTCCAAACACTCCCCTACCATGTCCGAGAAGATCGACAGCATGCACCTCTGAAAAGTTGCAGGGGCATTGCATAGCCCAAATGGCATGCGTCGAAAAGCATATGTGCCGAAGGGACAGGTAAAGGTGGTCTTCTCCTGATCCTCAGGAGTGATGGCCACTTGGTTGTAGCCCGAGTACCCATCCAGGAAGCAATAATGGCTCTTCCCTGCCAGTCTCTCAATGATCTGGTCAATAAAAGGCAGGGGGAAATGGTCCTTCTTGGTGGCCTGGTTGAGTCTCCTGTAGTCAACACAGACCCTCCAAGAGGTGGGTACTCGTGTAGCAATCTCCTCTCCCGACTCACTGATCACAGTCGTGATGCCCGTCTTCTTGGGCACCACATGCAAGGGGCTAACCCACTTGGAGTCGGAAATGGGATAAATAAAATCTGCACTCCACCATTTTGATATTTCCTTCATCACAACCTCTCTCAGGTTGGGGTTCAGTCGCCGCTGGAACTCACGCGACGGCTTCGCCCCCTCCTTGAGATAGATATGGTGGGAGCACACTGATGGACTAATCCCATGGAGATCTGCTACGCTCCATCCGATCGCCTTGCGGTTCTTTTCAAGAACCCCCATCAAACGGGATTCCTGCTCTCTAGTCAAATCGGCGGAGATAATGACTGGGTACATCTCTGGATCGCCCGCAAGGAATCGATACTTCAGCGAAGTAGGGAGCGGCTTCAGCTCTGGAATGCTGGGTGCTAGCAAATCTGGCTGCGGAAGAAACTGAGTGAATGCTGCTAAGTCTGCCAAATCTGCCTGGGAGAAAGAAAGCGCACTCTCGCAAACTGGATCGGGAGAAGGCTGCTCAACTGCACTGTCTCTGGTCTGCTCTGCATCTGCCTCCTCCTCATCTGTAGGCTCAGGTGGAATCAGGTCTGGCATCTGATCATCACAATCAGCCCAATCAGACTCTGAATCCGAGGGATCTGTATCAACCGCGGTGGCATCAGTACCACCGTAAAGCAAGGTGGCCTCAGCACCACCATCACTGAAGTCCGTGTAGCGATCAAGGACCGGCTCTGCTGCCTCTGTGGTATCCTGAACCAGGGCTGTGCTCTCCAGACTCTCCTCTGCTATCATCTCGGCATCAGCTGTATCTGAATATGAGAGGATGGTCTGTGCTGCAGGATCTGCCCAAGCTGCCTCATCGTCTGTGATCACAAAATCACAGTCCTGGTGGATGTCTGGCTCTGCGTCTGTCAGCTGCTCTGAATCTGTACTCGCATCTGAGCGGGCTCTCTCTCTAGCTCTGTAGTCCTCGACCGTCTCTATTTGTATACTCTCGCCCTCGACGCGAAAGTACACCTTCCCGCTATCATGATCAGTCACCGCCTTGGCTGTGGCCAAGAACGGGCGACCAAGGATGATGGGGGTATCGGTCACTGATTCAGGGATCTCCATGTCTAACACTACGAAGTCCACGGGGAATTTCAGGCCCTGAATCGTGACGATAACGTCTCGTAACAACCCCTTCGGCCTCTTGACAGATCGATCAACGAACTGAAGGACTGTCCTGCTCTGTCGAAGAGTGCCCAACTCGAAGTGGTCGAGAAGGGCTGCCGGAAGAAGGTTGATCGACGATCCGCTATCTAGTAGAGTAGGGTCGAACCTCTGCTCACTAATCTGGCATCTGACATACGGGGCCCCTGAATCTGGCCTCTTGGCTGGCAATCGGTTCTGGATCGCAAAACACGTGGCTTTCGTCAGCACATGGATCTCTGAAGTGTGGTTCCTCCTTCTCCTCCTGACTGTAGTCCTGTCTCTCAAAGATCGCTGGAGAAGGGGGATGTGCTGCAAAGCCTCCTGGAGGGTCAGCTGGATGTGGAATCGGTCTATCATGCTCTGGCTGAACTCCTCAATCTCTCTCTTTTTTGGATTTTCTTTTTTCTTCCCCTTCCCCATCTGAAGGGCTCTAGGAAAGGGGATTACAGGGTCCTTCGTAGATGAAGGACTAGGACAAGGCCTAGACGGCTCGACGGCCGGATCCACACATACATCATGCACCACAGTGGGACCAGAAGAAACTAAACCTTTTCCTTTATTCAAACCAAAGTTCTGAGATACATCAAGGCGAGGAAAGACAACATCTCTCTCAACACAAACACCGGTGGCCTCAGTACCACCACGGGCTGGCTCTGTTGCTGCTGCTGGTAGACGTCTCGCGGCATCAGTACCGCGGGCTGGCTCGGCTATCCTGGTGGCGTCAGTACCACCTCCTCGATCTGGTGAAGCGGCGACCTCAGTACCGCCGGTGGAATCAGCATCCTTGGTGGCCTCAGTGCCACCGTCATCATCTGGAGCGGCCTCAGTACCGCTCTCCTCCTCCTCCTGTGGCGCCTCTAAAGTATCCTCGTGATGAAGCTCAGATGAGGCGCCGCCACCTGCTGGGTCCTACCGCTCCTAAGTGTG
The DNA here is from genome assembly GCA_037367405.1 of Ottelia alismoides. NCBI lineage: Eukaryota > Viridiplantae > Streptophyta > Magnoliopsida > Alismatales > Hydrocharitaceae > Ottelia > Ottelia alismoides. The sequence goes on along the minus strand of JAZKJV010006367.1, from coordinate 754,034 downwards.
ACAAAATCAGCATCAAATAGATCCGAAGATGTATCATCAAATGGGTCACTAGGAGTGGCATGCTCAGTAGAAACTACCTGCTCAGACTTCCTCTTCAAGTTGTTCGGATTTGGCTCGATCTGCGCAGGGATAGCGACCTTCCCTCTCACCAGGTCCCGCATCTCCTGGCGGAACTCGTCCATCTCCCGTCAGAATGTGGCCTGCTGGTCCGTGAGGAGGCGGGCGATGTCATCCAAAGCAGGGCTCTCGTGGGAGCCCGACGGGTAGCCTCTCTGGGGGTGAGGCTGCTGGAACTGCTGCTGGTGGTAAGAGGGGTATGAGGAAGGGTGCTGCTGCTGAACTGGGTGAGCCTGCTGCTCACGTCTCCACGACTGTCCCTGCTGCTGATAGGGACGAGGACCGAAGGATGATGGCTGGTGTGTCTGGTATGCTGGGGGCTGCTGCTGCGACTGGTGATCTCTCTGCTGACCGTACTGCCCTCCCTGACCTGACGGCTGCTGCTGGGGCTGGGCACCACCATTCCCCCACCTGAATCTGGGATGGTCTCGTCGGATCCCAGGCTGGGGGCGGTCATACCAAATCCCGTTGACATCCATCAACAGCTCTGCATCGTAGGGGGCTGGCGGGAGTACTGCCAGAGGCTGGTCCGGCTGGTAAACCACCATCTGCATGTCTGGAGATGGTGGGGACTGGTAGGTGGGCTGCGGCTGCTGGTACGGCTCCGCCTGTACAAGATGAACCTGTCTAGGCTGCTGTAGGGAGCTGGAGCGCTGGGACGAGCTGCTGCTGCTGCCGGAGTCGCCTCGCGACTGAAGACGGGGCTGTGGAGCCGTCTGTGCCTCCTGGAGACACATGAGCTGTGTCTTCATGTCGCTCAGAGTCTGTGCCATCTGCTCCATCTACGCTATTCCCTGGCACTGCTTCTTCTCAATCAGCTCCATGCGGTCCAACTTCTCGCTGATAATGCCCATGTCCGCAGCGGACGAATCTGCCTGTGCTGCTGCGACTGCGGACGAACTGGATGGACCTGCATCGACCCATGCTATCCGCTGGTACTGCACGGGTCCTGGCTGCTGTGGCTGGGGTCTCTGAGAATACAACCGGATCTGGGACATCACCATGTAGTTTTCGGCCATCTCCTCGTAGATGGCCCAAACCTGGTCGTGGTCCTTGGCAAAGTAGGACCCGCCGCAAGAAGCGTTCACCAGACCCTGAAGCTCTGGCGTCAACCCGCTGAAAAAGCTCTGAACTAGGTTCGGCTTAGAGATGTCGTGGTGCGGGCATCTGTCTAGGAGCTCTCGAAACCTCTCCCATGCCTCGTGAAACTGCTCGTTGGGGAACATGGAGAAGTTGCTGATCAGGGCCCTTGCTGCATTCGTCCGCCCGAGTGGATAGTACTTGTTCAAGTACTCGGTGCGGAGCTGCTCCCAGGTGTAGACAAACCTCCCGAGATGCTTCAGCCAGGTGGTTGCTCTATCTGCCAGTGAAAACAGGAAGGCTATCATCCGGATCGTGTCCTGGTCCACGTGGCGATCGTGGACAGTGCTGCAGATCATAAGAAACTCCTGGAGGTGGAGGTGGGGCTCCTCAGTGGCAAGTCTGTGGAAACAGGGCAGTAACTGCAGGGTGTTCGGGGGGAACTTGAAGTCCCCCACGATCGCTGGCACTACTACCCAATGATGCATGAGTGTCGATCCGGGGTTGTGCAACTCCCGCATCGGTCGTGGTGGTCCTCCTGCCGCGGCGCCTCCCGCTGCGGCGGCGGCGGCTGCTGCTGCTGCTGCGGTTGCTGCAGCTCGTGCCTCTGCATCAGGTATCTCCTCAGGCTCGCTTTGCTGGTCTCGCTCTGCTCTGAGCCTCTCCAACTCTCGCCTCATCTCTATCATGAATGCCCCCTGATCGCGTAACTGCTGCTGGACTGTCTCAAGTGATGCGATCAGGGTGGAGTTGATCGCTCCCTGGTCTAGTACAAAATGCTCGGGCTGACGGGAGTGATCATCTGAACTGCCGGCTCCGGCCATGATGTCTGCAAAACCAAACGAGCCCAACTCAGGTGCTGTCAAATCAATCAATCTCTCCTCCGGCTCGTGTCTCTCAGGTCGGACAGAAAGGGGGTCAAGGGGGAACAGGGCGGAATCGTACTCGGGCTCGGAGAGCTGGTCTCGGCTCTCGCGAGCCAACCTAGATGATGAGGTAGACGTGCCCGAAAGCGGTGCAGCCAGAGGCTGCCTAAGAGACCGTCTACCCATCATCTCGATCTGGCGAGTAGTGTGGATGAGATCTGGAGAAACTATGATCACAAACAAACCCCTGGTTCACCTACGCAACGCGAGCTGAAGACCGTGAAAGTTCGGTCAAATTATCTTGTCGATTTTATTTGGTGAACATACAAAATATCAGAGCACTTACGTGACCTGTTAGGATACCCGATGCTATCCCAACCGACTGGCTCGCACGGAAGAGTCGGTAATCAGTCGGGACTAGCACCGGATGGCTCTACCTAGGGTGCGGGTCACTCTCTCGCGCATCCAAACCATACAATAAGGGGGTTGCTCTCCCCAAGACAAAATTTTTAGGGTGAGCGTATTTTAAGATCAATAGTATTAGCCAGTCCCAATTTTATGGTTTTTCTTTTTAGTATTTTTCAAATCAAAACAAAAGGCCTAACGAATTTTTCGGTTCTCCTGGTTATTAAGTCCAAAACAGGGGGGAGAAGACGAAAAAGCCGATGCGCGATGAAATCAATGATGCATGCTGAGTAAGAAATGCCTACCTTGTCTCCAGCACTCTACATGCAAGTGATCCGCGGAGAATTTAAAGGCTGAAAAGAAACTACCCTAAATGATGCAGCGGGAAAGCCGAGTCCTAGATGAGCAATTTCTAGCGAAGAACCGTCTAACCGGTCACTGACCTCCAAGCCAAAGAGTCCGGTCTTGGCCCGTCCCTCCTCTGTCCGACAAATCGTGGGTAGGAGAAAGCGCTTTACAGGACGGGCTGCGGCACGTAGGCTATGAAGGCAAATGAGTCGGTTATTTTTATTAGTGATTTTTAGTAGGTCCAATTAACGTTGTATAGGAACAGATAAGCAGTTAGGTGTGGGGATCCTACTAATTACGGCACAATCACCAGAAATTCCTAAGTCTAGGGGCTCGAGTAAAAACCGCGTAAACACCGGAAAAGGCAGAAATAAAAGAAAAAGAAAGCCGCGTAAAAACCGCGAAAAACTCCTAAGGGTCCCCCGAGCACACCGGTGCTCGGCGAAACAGACCCGCTAAGCAAGTATAGTCCAAAGAGTCTAAGTCCAATGTCCTGTATTATTACAATAATAATGAAATAAAATAAAAGCCTTGCCCACTCAACTCTCTCTCACTCTCTCCTGCGGCTCCGTACAGAAGGGAGCCGCCTCCGAATCCCGCGGTTGCGTCGGCTTCTCGAAATCAGCCGCCTCGGTCCTCGGGCCCTCGCAAGAGAAAACAAAGTGGTCAGAACCAATAATCAAATAATAATAAAAGAAAAATAAAGGGAAATGAAAAATAAGGGTATATATGCAAAAATGCAAAATAAAATAAACACACAAAATAAAACAAAAACAAAAATAAAAGAAAAAGAAAATCAAACAAAATCAAACAAAAATGAAATATGAACAAAAGCCGCAAAAAAGCCGCGAGCTCTGAAAGAGCCGCGAAAATAAAAACGAAAAGAAAATCAACTACTAAGCCGTGCTCCCCGGCAACGGTGCCATTCTGATAACACGAGCCTGACCACTCGGGTATAAGGTACAGAAATAGGGTCGTTGCGACCCAAGCGATCAGATCATGTATATCAAGAAAAATCGAACCACTAAATAAATCAAAAATCAATCAAGCACGAATAGCGGTCCTGCTATGTGATTAACCTGGTATAGCACCCAGGGTCGAACTCAAGGAGCACGGGTTGGCTGAGAGGCCTACGAAGTAGTAAAAACAAATAAAATAAAGAAACAAAATCTTTTTAGTGGTTTTTAATTATTTATATATATATATATATATTTGATTTTTTAATATATAAAGAAAATAAGAAAACAAAGGAGAAGCACACTTCAACAAATTATTCAAAGCATCAAAAATCAACCAAAAATTAAAACAAAGATGTTTTCATGTATTTTATATTTTTTAGTGTTTTTGGTGAATTTTTGATAATTTTCTGATGTTTATTTTATTTTCTAAAAATCAAACAGTAGCTAAAAATAGTGGTACTGTCCAGCCAAGCCAAAAGTCCCTAGATAAAATATCTAAGGGCTTCAAAATGGCCTGGAGGTAATTTTCCTATGAAGTAGATAAAACAAGGAATATTCAGATACCAATTTTATTATTTTTGGATTTTTAATTTATTTACTAGAATTTTTATGGGTTTTTTAGTGTTTTTAAGTTTTTAGTATTTTTAAGCAATGAAAAATAGCCAAAATTGGCTAGAAAATCAAACTAAGTAAAACAAACAGTAGCTAGTTTTTGTAGAATTTTTAAGTGAGTTTTTTTTGTGATTTTTCAAATTAGACAGTAAAGAAAATATAGGTTTTTGAATTTTTAAAAATAGCAAACAAAATCAGAAATGTCCTCAAAACTCCGTGAAAATCCTACACCATGGCAGGAGCCATGTGTCAAATTTTCGTTGGATTTGGAGGTGATTTGATATTTTATTCAAAAATAAAGGTAGGGTACTATGCACAGGGACTGAAATGCAACTACCCAAAGTTCTGGAGGTCCTGGTGCAATTAACCCAGCAAACCACGCGCCACGCACGTGCCTGGGGCACTCAGGGACCTATATGTAAGAAAAATAAGTCCCGAGGACTTATTGGTAACATGTACCAAGAGTCCAGAAGCTTACCTGCAATTTACCCAAAAAATCACGCACATGGGGAAATAAAACACGCACAGGGGTATAAATGCAAATACTAAAAACTTTTCATTCAATTCAGAACATCCAGAACTACAGGGAGTCTACTGCAAATAACCCGAACATATCACGTGTCAATGCACGTGGCTCACAACAGGCAGGGGTATAAATGCAAATATCTAAAGCTCAGGGTCCTCTATGTAAATTACCCTACAACTAAATAACGTACTTAAATATTTACAGGACTAGAAAGAAATAAAATAACGACGGGGGCCTTAGGGTAAATTACCCTTTATTAAGCGGGGGTGCTGGATGCGCGCCATGTGTAGATCGAACGGCTGCGGCTGGTGGGCGCTCCGGATCGTCCCTCCTCTGATCGGACGGTGCTGGTAGCTCCTAGGATGGACGGCCAAGATCTGAACTGGAGCGAGGGGGTGGCGATCGACGGCGACTGGAGGTCCTGGAAGAACAGGTCCCCGGCGAGCTTCGCCGGGCTCGTGCGTGCGCTAGGGTCCTCCGGAGAGCCTTCTGAAGGTCGGAGAAGAACCGCGGAAGGCCCCCGCGTCTACCGATGAGCTCTAATGACCAAGCCGAGCTCCGAGGAGCTCTGGCGAGGTCGGCGGAGCTGGGTCTCCTGGCCGGAATGATCGAGGCCCCCAGATGGGCTCGGTTGCACCTGCAAAGTGGACCAAAAGACTCGCGGGTCGAGGGCAAAGTGCCTCGACCCGGTTAGGCGAGGTGGGGGTGGCTGGTGCGTCGGGACGGCGGGCTCCGGCGAAGGTGGTGGACGGAGGAGCCCGGTTCCCAGCTCCTGTGCGAGCTGGGTTGAGTGAGTGTGTGCAGAAGGTGCGTCGGACGAAGGCGAACGTGACGGTAGATTCCGATGATCGAGATGGAAGGCGGAGTGGTCGGAATCGGAGATAAACGACGGCGGCGCAAATTGGGGGTAAATGGAAATTGAAGGAAACGGCGGGTCTAAGGGATTACCTGGATGAACGGAGAGACTGTGGCGGAGCTGGGGAAGCTCCCGGTCTTGGCCTCAAGGGACGTCTTGGCCCGAGGCTCGAAGCTCGCTCAGGTAGCGGAGCTACGGCGGCTACGTCGCCGGATCAATGGAACCCTCCTCCTCTCCTCGCTGCAACAGGTGGAGGCGCTAGCTGTCACTCTCGCGGTCTCTCTGGAGCTCACAGGGAAGGAGGCGAATGGCCAAAGATGGAGAGAAAAGGTGGCGGAGCAGCGGCTTTATATGGCTAGGGGTCCGAGAAGAATGGGTCCGGGCAAGCTCAGGAGCGCGCGGATCCCGAGGGAGCGGCTCCGGCGAGGATGTCGGATGCACGGCGAAGGATTCGGACCCGGGATTCAAGGAGATGGGTGTCGGGTTGAGCGGGTAGAAATAGGAGAAGTCGGGTCCGGAGCTCAGACCCGTGGGAAATGGTCCTGGGGGGGGGCAGTTGACCGGGCGGTCAACATCCCCAGGACCCAATGAGGATGGGCCACGTGGCAGGATCTTGAAGCTCAAAATTAAGGTAGCTAGGGCCCGATTTTGCAAAAACTCAAAACACAAACTATTTTTATTTTATTTTTCTCTATTTTTTGGTGATTTTTAATAATTTTTCTGAAATGAAAATAGGCTATATACATAGTATGTACTATACATAGGTATATACAATATATAGGGTTTTGATTTTTGATTTTTAATTATTATTCTTATGCAATTTTATCCTTATTTTGCATTTTATTTATTTATAGTATAAAATAAGGAGTAAAAGGGTGTTTTTATTTTATTTTTATTATTTATATACATAGGTAAAATAAATACATATATATATATATCTATATACATGGTATATGTACACTGTCTTTTTGTATTTTTAATTTTTCTATTTTTATTTTGTTTTGATTTTAATTGTTTTGATTTTATTTATTTACAATATATAACATAGACTATTTACAAAAAGTTTGGAAAATAATTTTATTTATTTACAAGGTTAAGTAAATACATAGGTGTGGTTTATGTACAAGATGAAAAGGGGTGTTTTTGTTCTTTTTGATTTTTTAGCTTTTTGTTTTGTTTTTAATATTTTACAAGTATTTACAAGCATATTTTTGGTGAGGAAAATACATTTTTATTTATTTACACAAATATTTACACATGAGCCCCTATCTCCCTCTACTTTAGCTTTTATGCGGTCAGGCCCATGCTGAGCCCTCCCTTGGGTTAGGTTGCTCAATATTTATTCTAAATATTTCCCTCTTTTTCTTTTTAATCTTTATTCTTTTATTTTTGCACAAAAACATGCTAATTATAGGTTTTTACACAATGCATGCTTTTGGTAATTATTTGTATTTACATATATCTACATGCATTTGCAAAGGTTTTTGTAGCTAAAATATAAGAATAAAGAGTGATGAATGGGTATTCATCAGAGGTACGCGGCTAGCAGTCGTTGGCGACTGCGATGAGATGGCGCGGAGGCCGGGCTGGCGGAGCGCGTGGGCGTGGGGGCCTGACGACAGGCAGCGCATCGCGGCTTGAGCGGTGATGCGGGGCCTTGGCGCTCCACGGTGATGGCAAGCAGCACGAGGACACGCGTCGCGGGGCGGCGTTGTCAGGTGCGCCTGCGCTGGGAGAAGAACAGATCGGCTCTTGGTGGGGAAGGGGCGGTTGTGCGCGGCCGCTATGCGGGCAGCGCATGGCTGCGGAGGTACGGCCTGGGCGGGACTGGAGGTGTAACGCAACCGCTCGGTCGTGCAAGGGAGACGTTGGGTCTGGCCCGAATAGAAAGGGGGCAGCTAGCGCGTAAGGTGGATGACGTGGGTGCGGGAGTTGTAGGAGGTAGAAGACGACGTCTCTGCCGTTGGATCTCGTGATCCAATGGCGGAGACTTAGGTGCTATGGGGTGATGAATGTCAAATTCGCCTCAATAATAATGTGAAATTATGTCATAGTACAGGAGGCGAATTTGGTTCAGCAAAAACCACGATCTTTGAATGTCGTGGAATATTTTACTTGGCAAGTGTACCAAGGTCGAACACAGGGACACAGCTGCCTAATTTAGCTATTGAATTTCGATTCATTAAGCTCAGAGTAATTTAATCTCAATTTCAGGCCCACATGCAAAGTATACAAAATACAAAGCGATATTATGCTGTATGCATTTTTTATTTTGTTTTTATGCAAGTTAAAGTGATGCATGGGCAAATAATGCAAGAGAATATGCATGATGAATAAAATACCAGAATTATACCCTAAAATATGAACAACGCAATATAGAATGAAATTAGAGTCAATTTGAACACATTACTAAAAATCGGTCATCAAATCAAGCAAGACAAGTAAAGCATGGTCCCATTTTTCACATAAAAAATCACTTAAATTAAAACAGTGTCAAATTGAACAAGTAAGCATGCTAAAATGTAGAGGACAAAACAAGGATCAAAACGACACTAAAATCATGCAATTTGGACCTACGATGCTCAAGTTATGCTAAAAACAGAGCATGGGCATAATTGTAATAAAAATGCAATAAAATAAAGGGATAAATATTGCATTTAGCTCCCTGGAAAGACCTAAATGCAAATAGCAAAAACCGCATGGGCCCAGTTGCAATTTGTCCATTTGCGCGTAGGGGCATATTTGTAATTTCAGAAAACTTCGAGGGCCTCCCTGTAAATTACACAGGCACGCACATGAGGCACGTGCTTGGGGACCAAAATGCAAATATATATTCTTCTGGGGTCTTCTCTTTAATTTACCTAGGCCTCACGTGCGGTGCACGTGAGGGCCCAGGCTCGGGAATAGGCCTTAGCTTCGGGCCATGTGGATACTTCTGGAGATTCGACGCGAGGCTCGGGCCACCCGAACCTATAGGTTCAGAGTGAAGGATCGGGTGGCGTCTGGTGTCGCCACGTTGCATTATCATAGCCGCCCGATCCTGGTGATCAGACGGTAGCTGTGCGTTCCTCTTCCTCCGCGGGCCACCGGAGGAGGCGGGGCTCCGGTGACCATGCCATAGCTCCGTCGCGCTCCCAGCGCTTGCTTGAAGGTCAGATCATGGAGCTAAGAGATCCGCAATGAAGCTGGAGAGCTGGCGAAGCTCCAAGGATATCTTGAACGGTTGTACGGTGGAGCTGCACCTGCGGCGGAGAGCGGAGTCGGAGCTCAGGTGCGATGTCCGGCCAGTGAAGATGTTTGTACCTGCAATGGTTAGAAGCACATAGCCGAAGCATGAGGTGACGTGAAGCGAGTGGGCTGGGGGCCGTGGGGTGACTGGAAGCGGAGGCCCAGGGTCTTCTTCTCCGGCAAGGCGGAGAAGGAGGTGGTTGGAGCATGAGGGGTTCTGGAGAAGGGGGGGTGATTGGCGAAGGTTAGGGTGGTTCGGCGGAGCTAGTGGGAGGATCAGATGGGAGTGGAAGTGGTTGTAGGTGGCGTAATTACTCGAAGAAAATCAAGAAAAACAAAGATTAAAATCTCCTCGCCGGAGCGAGGAGTTGGCGGAGGACTGGCCTGGGATTGAGCTCCGATGAGCTCAGGGATCATCACACGACGGGGGCGGCCGATCCCCGATGCTCGGTGGTGCGTGTTGGCGCCGCTACGCGGCGGAGGAGCCGCGGGTGAAACACCAGGCCCAAGCCATCTCTACCTCGACATCCCGCCCTCTCCGCTGCCACCAGAGGGGCGGGGGTGGCTAGGCTAGGGCCCAATTTGGTGGACCAGGGCTGCCGGTGACGGGGGTGGGGGTTTTATAGGTGGAGAAGGTTGGACGTTACAGAGGTGTGGAGCGATTTTGAATGGGGTGTTAATGGAGAGGGGGGTAACAGCGAGGGAAGTAGATGGTGGCGCGAGGAAGGCGGGAGATCGGGCTACGTGGAGGAGCGTTAAGAGCTCGAGGGGATGGTCGGGACATCGGCCAAAAAAGGAAGGGTGTGGTGGTGCTGTGGTGAAACGGCTGGAGGCGAGGTGGGTTACGAGAGGTTGACGATAAGCCACTGCCGTTGGATCGTGGGATCCAACGGCTGGAGGAGGAGCGCGTGGGAAGGGCCATGATGAGATCTTAGGATCTGATCGTGTGGCTAGGGTTGAGGCGTGATGGAGCGGCCGAGATGAAAGGAAGGGGGGATCTAACGACGTGGGGTAACTGGATGACGTGGCAGTTAAGTAGGCGTAGGATGGGCGCGTGATCAACGGTGGAGATTGGAGGGAGACGTGGCAGGTGGAGGGCCGTTGGATGGGTGCTGGATCGAGTGGCTGAGGAATAGGCGGAAGCGGGTGGGTGAGATTAGATCTCAGGAGAGATCTGACGGCTGTGAGATAGAGCGCGGATGGGCGGTGAGGATAGAGGCGGGGATGGCGTAATCCAATGGCCCGGGAGAGGGCCGGGTGGCGGGAGATGAAGCGGGCCACGTGGGCGGCCCAGAGGGCGCCAAGTTGCCCAATCAGAGCAATTTAAAAATAAAAACAAAGAAAATTAGAAAAGAAATAGTTAGAGGCCGAATTTGGAAAAAGTCAAAACATGAAAGTTGCTCGTCTCGATGAGATCTACAACTTTCATGTTGGTCAAAAAGCCAAAAGAGGTCATCTGTACAAAAGCTATTTTTGAGGGGTATTTTTAAAGGGATAAAATACCAAGTTTGTGGTTTTGAGATTTTTTTGTATTTTTTTTATTTTTTTTAAGGGTCAGTGATTTATAGACAAGCTATCTACCTAATTTTTAGGGGTTTTTGAGTGATAAAATAGATACAGGAAAATAAGGAAAATTAAATACAGTAAATTAATGGTAATTTATACACAATATGATACATGATAAAAACAAAGAATTAGAGGGTATTTTTATTGGCTTGTTTAAGCAGGGATTTTAATAAGTGGCTTTTAGCATGATGAATACGAGATTCATCATACCCCTATACTTAAACCATGCTCGTCCTCGAGCATCTAAAGAATGAAGGAGTCGGATTAATTCCTGACAGTACGCGTGAAATTTTCAAGGCTTGCTTTTTCAAAGATTCTTGACCTATGTGATTCTAAAATTCCAGGTTTATCCAAGCCTTAGTCAGAAGGAATCCAACTTCTCTGATTATCAGACTCTCTTTTTGTACATATAATATAAGGATATGACATTTAGTGTACTGCATTTCATGAGAGCCGAGTCGATGCATCACCCAAAGTTCCAGTCCCAAAGATTCTCCTCTAGACCTAATCTTCAATACTAGGGAATAAGTCTGTTCTTGCTTCAGTCGACCGTCTCTATAGTTTGTCAGACTTGAAAGTGTAGATGGACGGCCAGATGATGGAGGGACATGGGTTTGTGTCTATTTTTCTCACCCTCACATTGGAACAAGGGGCCTCTTAAGTGTCGTTTTACTCAACACATGTAAATTATTATTTCGTTGATCAATGTGTCCGTCAAGAGAGTTGGAGTCGTCTGCACTTGTTTTTCTGGGAGTACACCGGGGTGTGTTTTTTCTGAGTATCTAAGATACCTTCGACACCCAGATTTGTATCGCTTATGATGCAGAGCCCTTTTATGGTGTCAGCCCGACTCCTTGGTCCTAATTAGCGCTTGGTCCAAGTGGACACTTTGAAAATGTTTGGGAGCGCTCGCCATTGGTGGAAGCTCATTTGGAATTTGACTTTGGATTTAGAGCTTTTCTTTGACATTTCATTTCTTTTGTTGGCTAGCTCCACTGCTTTTACCAAGAGATTGGCGCACATTGATCAACAAATTCCTTTAAGTTTCATCACACCCTGGCACATAGGTAAATATCAAAAAGATAGCATATGAATCTTGTTCACATACTGGCTAGGTTTTTGCTGACACTCAGATTTTCTGAAGCCTTCATTAACTTTATCCCATCCTCGAATATCATAAGATCGGGTCTAAACTTAAATCTCGTATCCTAGTTCCTCAAGTGATAACTCATCTTAGCTCATCAATCATGCAGTTGTGGAAGTGACTGTGCTGATCATATTTTCTTGAAAGTAGAGATGAAGAGTGCAATATAGCACTCAAATCTTTGAAACCGGAGGAGTGTGGATATTTAAGTCATGAAAAACCCTAATGACTAAGGCATGTTAACTCAGATTCTCAAGATCCCAGAGATCCAGTGTCCTCAAAATCCTCAAGCCTTGTGTGAGTGTGAATGTGTCAGGAATACACCAACTCCTTGGGTTAGTGAATTTTTGTGTGATTTTTATCTTTTGCAGATTTTTATGGATTTTAATTTTTTTAATTTTTTTTATTTCCTCAGAGAGACAATGACTGGCCCAGGCTCAAATAAAAGGATACACTTTCAGCCAGTATGGGTGTAAGTACGGGCCGAGGCCCGTGTTACTTGAGGACGGGGCCGTATGCGATGTCCTCTAAACCACCCACTCTGCTAAGGGAGACCGAGGTTCCCTCACTGAAAATGCCTACTAAACCTAGTAGTCAGAATCAACCTCCAAGAAAAATTTTTAATATTTCAATTTTTTTAAACTAAAATATTTACAAAAATTAATCCCTCCATTTTTAATTTTTACAGGTTTTTACTCAGTTCACTAGTTTACCAAAACCCAGCCCGAAAAATAAATTTTTTAAAAAGTTTTAAAAACGCGAGCTAAGGCTAAAGTAAAATACAATAATATACGGTATACCCCCCTATACTTAAAATTTGCTATGTCCTCATAGCACAAGTGCCATGAAGCTAAGGCTCGGTTCAAGTACAGGGTGATATAGCGGAACTGAGGAGGAGGGTCCCCCTATACTTAGGCCAAAATCGGCCTAAGCACAAGAAGACAGAACGAGGGAGGGATGAATAGGCAGGCCCCCCCTATACTTAGGATACAAATAGCCGAAGTAAGGTCTGTATTAGGGGGAATGTCTATGGTACAAGGGTGGGGGGGAGGGGGTTCGTGAAGAATAGATACACACAGAGAGAGAGAGAGAGAGAGAGAGAGAGATAGAGAGAGAGAGAGAGAATGAAATATACAGGGGGAGGGTGGGGGTGAGTATGTGCATGTGCAGTGTAGGTGTGTGTGTGTGTGTGTGTGTGTGAGGGGGGGATATTTTTTTGTACAATATGCAAGACTGAATATAAATATGCAGATGCAAGTTATCTATTTTTTTTTCAAAATGCAATGCAATTTTGACTGCTAAAATCTCCCAAACCCTTCACAGGTTCTTTTGTGGCCTCTTCAGCGGAAGTTCCCGACTTCACGCCTCCATGAGGATCAAGCGTCCTCGATCACCATGGGCCCTACCACAAAAGATAGACGTTAGAAAACCTGGAGACATTAAATCAGCAAATGATATGCAAAGAAATGATGCATGAAATGAGGACCTGAAAATTTTTGAAATAAATAAAAAGAAATCAAAATCCAAAAATTAAGCAAAGCCGTGTCCCCGGAAACGGCGCCATTTGATGAACATCAAATTCGCCTCAATAATAATGTGAAATTATATCGTAATACATGAGGCGAATTTGGTTCAGCAAAAACCACGATCTTTGAATGTCGTGGAATATTTTACTTGGCAAGTGTACCAAGGTCGAACACAGGGACACGGTTGCCTAATTTAGCTATTGAATTTCGATTCATTAAGCTCAGAGTAATTTAATCTCAATTTCAGGCCCACATGCAAAGTATACAAAATACAAAGCGATGTTATATTGTATGCATTTTTTATTTTGTTTTTATGCAAGTTAAAGTGATGCATGGGCAAATAATGCAAGAGAATATGCATGATGAATAAAATGCCAGAATTATACCCTAAAATATGAACAACGCAATATAGAATGAAATTAGAGTCAATTTGAACACATCATTAAAAATCGGTCATCAAATCAAGCAAGACAAGTAAAGCATGGTCCCATTTTTCACATAAAAAATCACTTAAATTAAAACAGTGTCAAATGGAACAAGTAAGCATGCTAAAATGTAGAGGACAAAATAAGGATCAAAACGACACTAAAATCATGCAATTTGGACCCACGATGCTCAAGTTATGCTAAAAACAGAGCAAGGGCATAATTGTAATAAAAATACAATAAAATAAAGGAATAAATATTGCACTTAGGTCCCTGGAAGGACCTAAATGCAAATAGCAAAAACCGCCTGGGCCCAGTTGCAATTTGTCCATTTGCGCGCAGGGACATATTTGTAATTTCAGAAAACTTCGAGGGCCTCCCTGTAAATTACACAGGCACGCACGTGAGGCACGTGCCTGGGGACCAAAATGCAAATATATATTCTTCCGGGGTCTTCTCTGTAATTTACCTAGGCCTCACGTGCGGTGCACGTGAGGGCCCAGGCTCGGGAACAGGCCTTAGCTTCGGGCCACGTGGATACTTCTGGAGATTCGGCGCGAGGCTCGGGCCACCCCAACCTATAGGTTCAGAGTGAAGGCTCGGGTGGCTTCTGGTGTCGCCATGTTGCATTATCATAGCCGCCCGATATTGGTGATCGGACGGTAGCTGTGCGTTCCTCTTCCTCCGCGGGCCACTGGAGGAGGCGGGGCTCCGGTGACCATGCCATAGTTCCGCCACGCTCCCGGCGCTTGCCTGAAGGTCAGATCATGGAGCTAAGAGGTCCGCGACGAAGCTGGAGAGCTGGCGAAGCTCCAAGGATATCTTGAACGGCTGTACGGTGGAGCTGCACCTGCGGCGGAGAGCAGAGTTGGAGCTCAGGTGCGATGCTCGGCCAGTGAAGATGTTTGTACCTGCAATGGTTAGAAGCACATAGCCGAAGCATGAGGTGACGTGAAGCGAGTGGGATGGGGGCCGTGGGGTGACTGGAAGCGGAGGCCCAGGGTCTTCTTCTCCGGCGAGGCGGAGAAGGAGGTGGTTGGAGCATGAGGGGTTCTGGAGAAGGGGGGGTGATTGGCAAAGGTTGGGGTGGTTTGGCGGAGCCAGTGGGAGGATCAGATGGGAGTGGAAGTGGTTGTAGGTGGCGTAATTACTCGGAGAAAATCAAGAAAAATAAAGATTAAAATCTCCTCGCTGGAGCGAGGAATTGGCGGAGGACTGGCCTGGGATTGAGCTCCGATGAGCTCAGGGATCATCACACGACGAGGGCGGCCGATCCCCGGTGCTCGGTGGTGCGTGATGGCGCCACTACGCGGCGGAGGAGTTGCGGGTCAAACACCAGGCCCAAGCCATCTCTACCTCGACATCCCGCCCTCTCCGCTATCACCGGAGGGGCGGGGGTGGCTAGGCTAGGGCCCAATTTGGTGGACCAGGGCTGCCGGTGATGTGGGTGGGGGTTTTATAGGTGGAGAAGGTCGGACGTTACAGAGGTGCGGAGCGATTTTGAACGGGGTGTTAATGGAGAGGGGGGTAACGGCGAGGGAAGTGGATGGGGGCGCGAGGAAGGCGGGAGATCGGGCTACGTGGAGGAGCGTTAGGAGCTCGAGGGGATGGTCGGGGCATCAGCCAAAAAAGGAAGGGTGCGGTGGTGCCGTGGTGAAACGGCTGGAGGCGAGGGGGGTTATGAGAGGTTGACGATAAGCCACTGCCGTTGGATTGTGGGATCCAACGGCTGGAGGAGGAGCGCGATCAGATCTTAGGATCTGATCGTGTGGCTAGGGTTGAGGCGTGATGGAGCGGCCGAGATGAAAGGAAGGGGGGATCTAACGGCGTGGGGTAACTGGGTGACGTGGCAATTAATTAGGCGTAGGATGGGCGCGTGATCAACGGTGGAGATTGGAGGGAGACGTGGCAGGTGGAGCGCCATTAGATGGGTGCTGGATCGAGTGGCTGAGGAATAGGCGGAAGCGGGTGGGTGAGATTAGATCTTAGGAGAGATCTGACGGCTGTGAGATAGAGCACGGATGGGCGGTGAGGATAGAGGCGGGGATGGCGTAATCCAACGGCCCAGGAGAGGGCTGGGTGGCGGGAGATGAAGCGGGCCACGTGGGCGGCCCAGAGGGCGCCACGTGGCCCAATCAGAGCAATTTAAAAATAAAAACAAAGAAAATTAGAAAAGAAATAGTTAGAGGCCAAATTTGGAAAAAGTCAAAACATGAAAGTTGCTCGTCTCGATTAGATCTACAACTTTCATGTTGGTCAAAAAGCCAAAAGAGGTCATCTGTATAAAAGCTATTTTTTGGGGTATTTTTAAAGGGATAAAATACCAAGTTTGTGGTTTTGAGATTTTTTTGTATTTTTTTTATCTTTTTAAGGGTCAGTGATTTATAGACAAGCTATCTACCTAATTTTTAGGGGTTTTTGAGTGATAAAATAGATACAGGAAAATAAGGAAAATTAAATACAATAAATTAATGGTAATTTATACACAATATGATACATGATAAAAACAAAGAATTAGAGGGTATTTTTATTGGCTTATTTAAGCAGGGATTTTAATAAGTGGCTTTTAGCATGATGAATACGAGATTCATCATGGCGCGGCTGGGATTTGATCAGAAGTGATGAGATCAAGGGCACATGGCACACCACGTGGCGGGCGGAGGGTGCGGCGCTGGCGTGCGCTCGGGATGAAGTATTGAGGACCTGATCGTGTTGAGGATTTGATCAGAAGTGATGAGATCAAGGGCACAGGGCACACCACGTGGCGGGCGGAGGGTGCGGCGCTGGCGTGCGGTCGGGATGAAGTATTGATCCATGAGATGCCACATGGCGCGCTAGGACTTAGGCAGATACGGACGGTCGGGATGAACTCTTGAGGCTCTGATCAAAGGGTCCAGATGTCGCGCGAGATGAGTGGCCAGGATTGAGGGCTTCTGGCAAAGATCGGAGGGCTCTTAGCGCAACACGTGTCGTGCAGAGGGTGTGGCGCTGGCGTGCGGCTATGATGAAATTGGTGGGTCGATCGGGCGATGAAGGTTATCTGGATGATGAACGGTGGAGATGAAGATGTGAAGGCGAGATCGAATGGTGCGGATGCCGCCACGTGGCGCAAGAAGGGCACGGCGCTGGCGAGCGGCTGTGATGGATCCTAGGCTCTGATCGAAGGGCGCTGATCATAGCGGGAATGGATGACCCAGATCAAGAGAGAGGGGATGAGATCGGATGGTGGGGAATGGAGGGCGCGTGGCGCGCAAGGCATCTCTAAACAGTAATTAACTCCTTAATTACGTTAAGATTCGCAGTCCCCGAAACAGGGCATACATGTTTACTAATTTGATCATATCTTGAGCAAACGAATTCGAAATCACGCAAACTCAGATCATACGATTTCCTTATTTAATGGGGAACAAAATTCAAGTTTAATTTTCGTGTTTAAACAATTTAAACAGGGCAATAAAATAATCACTAAACAAAGATGCGAAAATGAAATACGAGAAAATTGTCGCAAACCCTAACAAACACAAGTCTTCCTAGGTTTATGGATCGCATCCAAAACCTCTGATCTAAGGCTCTGATACCACTTGAAGGATATGGTAAGATCCTTAAGCATATCGCGGAAGCGTGAGGATCTCATCGTATGCGATCGGGAGCGACTAGTCGCACTAGTCGCTCGAGGCATCAGAAATTAAAAAATTTTCATGTGACGAAGCCACATGATCTAGGAACACTTCTAGGATCGTTTCGTCTAAACCAAAAATAAGTAATGGGATTACCTCTTGAAACGTGATTGTGATCGAGTCTCTAAACGAAGAGACCTCCTGTCTCAAGTCCGATCCGACGGAGGAGACGCTTGTGAGCATGTTGATGAAACACGTGCTTCTCGCAATCCACGTTAATGATCCAAGCCGCGAATCTCCTGATTTCGACACACGAGATCCGGTATCTTCTTCACGAGTGAGGCACACCGAAGGAGACGGAGATCCACAAGCAAACTAGGGTAGCATAACGACGATGCTGTGGCGATGGAGAATCTCTCTAGGGCATCCATGGTGGACGGCCACATGAGAGAAGGAGAAGGATGGCGTGTGGAGAGAAAGAGATATAGAGAGCCTTATGTTCTCATTAGCATATGAAGAGCAAGGGGTGCCCTTCTATTTATAATATTTTAGGATCCATTGATCTCAATCCATGGGCAACACAAATCCAATGGCTCTCATTGATTTGGGTTTCTTTTAATGGCTAAAATTTTGTTGGTAAAAACCAACAGCAATTAATTTAGTTTAGATTAAATATATATTGATAAATTGATATAAATCAATCTCAAAATTAAATCATCAACATTTGGAGTTAATGGAAAGGAGAGTGCCTCCTTCTATGTATAAGGAGTGGAGGGCTACCCTTTCGTAATAGGAATTGGTGGCTGTCCCTTCCTTCCAATATGGAAGGGGCATTTCCAATGTAATCTCCTTAGAGTACATTATTCCATGTATCTCCAATTTTACAACAACAATTGTTGTAGATTATTCTATCAAAAATAATTCATAATTATTTTGTGAATATTGCAATCTTTCCATTAGAAATTTGTGAATCACATTCACAACCCAAAATAAAATGTGAATTACATTTTCAATTTAATGTTCAATGTGAATCGAATTCACATTAACATTTAATTAATAAATGTAAATTACAAATAGCTCTCTCTCTTATATACCATAAATCACATTTATAATATATATGATTAACATGGATAGTGCTATCCACATTATTCATATCCATGATAATTAAATCACATTTAATCATTTTGGATCTCTATTCTCGTGTGCCAAATAATATGAATCACATTCACATTATTCATGTCTTTAATAATCAAATCACAATTAATTATTTAAGATAACTCTCCTTATAATATGAATCAAAATCATATTATTCATGATCATTAAATCACATTTAGTTATCCAATTTCTCAATGCTCGAATACATATATCAACAATGAAATTATCCTGAACTCTTTCAAGGATAATGATCTTTCTCCGTGGATACTTAAAGATAAGGATAGGGCGATTGTATTGTTCCACCTATAGTGACTTGGATATTAAGATCACATCTTAAATCCAGATCTCGTGCCTCCCATAGATGCTTGATTAAATCAAGACCATAAATCTAATCTTCTCATTGCATCTGAATCACATTCAGATAAGTGCCCAACATTTGGACCAAGATCAGATTACTTCTCTACTGAGAGGAGTCACTAAAATCCAGACCCGTTTCATCACTCCCTAGGAATGGAAGCGTCACGGTTATATAATCGTTTATGATCACATCACCCTCAGGTATTCCTAATACATGTACATCCTACACACTGGAAGACCCAGAATAATCCTGAAGTATAAGATCAATTTTACACAGTCTACTTCAAAGATTTATCATTAAGTTTCTCATTCGATCATTGGGAGTTGGCATCGATCATATACTTTCAAAAAGCATATATCATACCTTGATGTTGATCATATACTTTCCAAAAGTATATATATCAAACCTTACAAATTCAGTCAGGCTTCCAAAGAGAGACGACCGCGCACGGAATTTGATTCTTCCCAATATCTCATGAGTGAGCTCATGACTTCTGATTTAGTAAATGAACCTGTATGGTCCCTTTAAGAGATCGTATTACTCATATTCCCTTGTATGCACACCAGCACGCCGATGTATAGACCTTGATTAGGTCATCAACCTATTGGTCTGTTAAATGTACATACTCAGACATATAGTAACACATCTGTCTCCGGTTAGAGGATGCATGCCTATATCATGACAGCATACGACATAGGACTTTGGTTATCTCGATCTCGTTAAGTCAACTCTTTGACCCAACTTATCTAACACCTCTGAATCTCTATTCTTATGCAGAGGACCTGCATCAAGAGGTCGGTTAGATATCAGCCCTTTAGAGAAAGGATTGCCATCTCCTTCTCAGGCTGGAGATCATCTCCTAACAATCATTTGACGGTGCTTGATGAGTCCTCAATCTAACTCTTTATATATTTATCCAAGCACCAGCCTCTATAATTTAATAATTGAATCAACATATGTATGATCATCAAGATGGCCATGGTACATAACCTTAATTGTACTAAGGGACCTATTATGCAAATTAGTTATTCTTCATTTCAGATCAGGGAATGATATCCGCAATAAAATTTATTGCATAATGGCTCGCCGTGGGCTCGCATGTCCAACAACATCATCGTCGTCGTCGCCATGCATCGCCATCGTCACACATCACCATCATGTCCATGCACATTCGCCGCCTCTATGTCGAGGAAAGACGAAGAACTGGAGAGGGAGAGAAACCCCATCGAGTTTTGTTTTGGAAATTTCGAGCCTCAATTAAGACTGATGTTATATTTAGAAAATAAATTCGAGTAATAATGAGCAACAAGATAATGTCGCAATAAATAGAATATTCAATTTCGTTTCTAAAAATAAAGAGTTCGAGGTTATTTGGATGGTGGTTTTAGATTTAATTTGGTGATTTTATTTATAACCGTAGATCAAGATCTAACATATTTTATGGAATGTCGTACTATGATTGTAGTGAGGTGCCACCTGAATTCAAGTTTTCCACACACACACACACACACACACACACATATATATATATATGAAGAAAGGGAAGTTGATCCATATAGCATTTAAGTTAGTTGTTCCACGGAGCATTTCCCCCAACTTTTTATTTTTTTTTAAATTCCCCTATATATATTCATCTACATATCTCTCCAATATGTCATTCGAATTTCATTTGAAACGGAGACTCCTATGCCCTTCATCTAGAACATGTAATTTTAACGGTCTTAGATTTGTTGTAATCGACTTATTCTGAGGCATAGGAGTCTCTGTTTCTTATTAAATTGGAATGAAATATTAGAGGAATATAGCGATGAAAATACACGGTGGAATTTCCCCAAAAATATTAAAAAATGGGTGAAAATGCTCAGTGGAGCAACCAACTTAGATGCTCCATGGAGCAGCTTCCCCGCTATATATATTGTCATTGTCTTTGTCTCTATCTTTCTCATTTCCCTCCCCCACATTGATAGTCTCTTGTATGTCAATCAGAAAATAAATCACATTCTCATATTTCTCAACATATGTACTCACAGACTGCCCTTGAGGAAAGCTCTTAGAGAAGTAGGACTCACTCTCATAGAAAGTCAAAAGTAAGAATTTGCGAGGGTTTTGTCAATCCACAATTTTGACCAACAGTCGTCGAAGTGACCACTCATGAAATACGAATAATTAAACAATTAACACACAATATATGTAAAGCAATGTAAAGCAAAATATGTCAAGTTAAAATTTATTATAACTCTACAATGGATGTCTATAGGTGCAAGTATTGTAGAGGTCGAACACTGGGAGCAAATGGTAGATCAGGTAATAATGCATAAAATTTGTATTCCTCTTATCTTTGTACTTTTGTGTGGGTTTTTAATTTTTATATTTTTTTAAATTCTATTTTTAATTTTTTTTAATTTTATGATTTTGTTTTTTATATTTTTTGATTTTTATTTTATTTTTATTTTTAAATAAGTAATATAAGAATATATAAAGCTATATATACAACATAGGTTAATATAATTATAAATAGTAATAAAAATAATAAAATACAAGAAATAAAATATTTTTGAGGGTTTAAACCATTTTTTACTATTTTTGATTTTTATATAATTTTGCTAATTTTTAAATATTTTTAAAGTAAAAAATATCCCAAAATAAAGATTAAATAAATATGTCAGATTTTTTTGGAAATTTAAAATAAAAAATAAAGTCAAAATTTTCCAAAACTATTTTTAATTAAAAATATTTAATAAAAAGAAAATTCAAAGATAGAAATAAATAGTTTCGGAATTTTGAAATTTTTTTATATTTTTATAAAATATTTTGGAGCTTTTTAATTGTTATGAGTTTTCTTTTTCTTAGTGGTTTTTGTCTGAAGGCTCACAATACTAAACAAAAAAATATATTTTTGGGGATTTTTTTAAAATATTTTTTTATTTTTTGGAATTTTATAAATCAAACAGGGATAAAATTGTGCTTTTTTTATTTTTAATAAATAATATAAGTGTATAAAATCAAGATAGAAAAATATAGTGTGAAACTAGAGGCTAGCAGACACTTAACTCTAATTTTTGAGTATTTTTAGAGCACAGATGATATTTTTAATAAATAGAAAACATCAACGAAAAATCAATGAACTGGCAGAGGTATAAATGCAAACAAAAATAAAGGAGAAAGCTAAAGTGCAAATATCCAAAATTTTTATAATTGCCAATGATAGATTATAGACTAAATAAAAATACAAAAATGTACAAGGGCCTAACTGCAAAATGTCACATCACATGGGACGACACGTAACGTGATGTGGCAAGGACTAAAGTGCAAGTATAATGAAGTACATGGTCTGACTTGTAAATTTACCAAAAAATTTTACTAATTAAAATAATTACAAGACTAAAAATAAAACGTGACAAAAATGAAGGACTAAGTATGCAATTTACCCTCAAAGTGCACGTGATGGACGACCGGATGATGCTCACTAAAACATGTTGCGAGCCCACGTTACACGATAACAGTTGGAGCAACAGGGATTAGACCTCCGAATGGAGATCAACAATCAAGGGCGAGTCGCATCCAGCGGTGCCTAGCAAATCCAGCGCAGCACGAAAATCCGCAGGGCTACTGGAAGAACGCGCCAAGAACTCGGCTGGACCAAGCTTCGATCGGTGGACCTCCCTCGCTTCTCTGGATACCTAGGAGTCTCGGGGCAGAGGCAAAATGGAGCTGGGGCTCCTCCGCGTCAAGTGGCAGTGTCAGGAGATTCCATGGAGCTCAAGTAAATGCCAACGAGCTCAGGGAGGTGAGGGTGCTCCAGGTACCTCCGACGAAGTCAAAATCGCCTTCAGTAGGTCAGTAATGCTTTTGACTTGGGTCAAGGGCAAACTTCCTCGATCCTTCAGGCAGTGGAATGGAGGTGAAATGGGTAGTGTGATGGCTTCTCTAGCGAGGTGGTGGTGGTTGAGCATCGTAACTCTGATCCAGTGAGAATCAGGGGAGCTGAAGGTACGTGGGATGACAAGAAACGAAGGGGAGAGAAGTGAAGGTGGAATGGCAGGTCGGAGAACAAGGTGAGCACGGTGTAGGGTTCGCGAGAGAAAATCTCTGGCGAACTACGAATAAGGATTTTAGGCTAACATGCAATAAAAAGGAAAAATAAATTGCGGGAATTAAATGCCTAAAATAAATGTACCTAAAAAGCAAGAGAAAATACCTCGAGCGGCGCTGGGCCGTGAGATGGACCTCAAGGCAAAGGAGGATGGCCGGAGATGGTGGAGATCACCTTGAAACCACTCCCGCGACCCTACGAAGGCTAGGCGAGCAAGCCGTCACCTTGCTCGAGACATTGGGTGCATCAAGAAGGGAAGAAGGTGACCAAAAGGGATTCGAAAAAACCGAGAAGATCGGGTGGAGGGTTTCTTATAGGTTGTGGTCAAGCGACAGAGAACAAGCTCATTATCTCAATGCAGTGATGCAATACTCGAGGAAATGCATGCATGTGAAAGATGGATGATCGAGACCAAAAGTCAAAGAAGGAATCAACCGAAAATGATGCAAGTAACAATCAACAAAAATCGAGAAAGAAGGGGGTCAACCAAGGTGCTCTGATAGCCTCGACCTAGGGTCAAAGTTGACTCGAGGTCAACAGGGGCGTGAACTGATTGGGCCACGTCACCAGCAAAAAGACAAATTAGAAATAAAATCAAAGATATATCGAAAACAAATAATAAATGATTTATTTAATTTTGGTTTAAAACGTAAAAAATATTTTTATTTTTAATGTAGTATTTTATTATGATTTTTATTTAGTTTTATGAAGTTATTTATTACAAGTTAGTTTTTAGGGTTTGATTTATAGGTGTATTTACATATATTTTGAGTATTTTATTTTTGTTTTGTATTTTTGTTTTTATTATTTTATTTTCTTATTTTATATAATTATAATTTTTTTATACAAATACATATATTTTTATTATATTTTTTGATATATTAGGTATACTTAAATAAATAGAGGTATTAAATATATATGTATAAGTATAGGTATTTCATCTATGTATTTATGTATACTTTATTTTATTTTTATGTTTTATTTATGGTTTTATTTTATTCTAAATATGTACATATACTATAAATAATATTTATAAAATTATAAAAATATAAAAATTATAGAAATAGTAAATAATAAATACAATAGATATTTTATTCAGGTAAAGTATACACCGGGGGTCCAAAACCTAACTATCACACCTTAACTCCAAATTAAATGAAACTACCTTCATTAAATAGATTATTAAAAGTTATATATAATTAAAGATGATTTAGATACATTTTCGAGTTTTTTATTTAAGAGATATGGGTCTCGGAAGTTTGGATTTTGGCTTTTTATTTAGAGTATGAAAAGTACATTGTATATTATTTTTGTATAAACTCAATTCTATATTTTTCTATATATTATTATCTACAATCCATGTACAAAGTTTCTTTATTTGAGGTATAAAAAATAGAAAATAAAATAGGTCCCAAAATGCAATATTGATGAATAAAAGTGATATTTTTATTGACTTTTTGGCCTTTATCTCCCCCTATTTCATTCCTTGTCGACCTAGTCATCAAGATGCCTAGGTCTCAGAGTTCAGGGTCATAAAATACCTTGGAATCTTATTCTTTTTATTTTATTTTCTTTATTCTATAATTTTAGCATTAAAAACTATATTTTATACACAATAAATGGAATAAATAATGAATTTTAATTTGTAAAAAATAATGCTATTTACTTGCATTAGATAGGGTTTTTAAAGCCAAAATGATAGAATAAAGGTGATGAAATGGATATTCATCACCCTCCTATACTTGCCTTTGCTAGTCCCTAGCAAACACTTATGCAATAAGTGCAGAAAATAAAAAGAAAGAAAAGAAAAAGAAAGAAAGTGGGTTGATTTTAATTTTTTAACTTTTCTTCACAAAATCAAAGTGTGGAGATTAAGTCGGACCTTTGGATTTTAGGTGCAATCGGAATCTTATTGAAAAATAGATTTGAAACACAACAACCTTCGAGAATCACTAAACTTTGCTTAAGTCTCCTCAATAGCAGGTCAGAATACTTCAACTCATATGCAAACCCTTATGACTATGAATCTATCTTGGACAATGTGTGTGATATGTAGCTCTCCTCAGCTGAAGCGTTAAAATTCAGTCTTCTCCGACATGGTGACCCTAATTCCCCAATCCAACAACTCTTTCCTTGAGAAGTGTGGTATTCTCTTCTAAGTTCAAGTGACAACCAACTCAAGAAGAGGAGGTGGAGAGAAGAATTGACAGTAGCCAATTAGCTACCTATCCTAGGATGCTTGACAATGTAGCTAAGTCATCCGGCTGCAGGCTAACATACATATGACTTTGAAGCTCAAGCTTTCTTATTGACTATACAATTATATACACTCCGACAGGCATTTTATTTTCAATCAGGCATGTCCACTTTTTTGGGGTTTTATTTTTTTTTCATTTTTTGGAATACTACATACATCAGCATTTACATAAAGACTTTTTCTTCTTGAGCAAGTAGACTTTCCCTCTTTTGAAGCATTATTGCAACCCCACAACTTCTGTCTTTAGACCGCGTCACCATTGGATCAGTCCGGGGTACAATGGTCCTAAATGTGTGACTATCAAGGTTTCTATTTGTCTTGTGTCTCATGCTGGCAAATTCAGCCTTCTACCACTTCAACTGAGGTTAGCAAAGTGAAAATGCAGGTGTACAAGCCAAGTCATTAGCAACCAGAGTTGTGTGTGTGCTCTGGAATACTCTATTAGGAAGTCAAGATGACATTGAACCAAGTCTTGTGATCTCAAATAATTGAGTCAACTAGACTTGAAGTACCTCAATTCCAGTTCCTATAAGGTTCCTATGATTAAGTATATTTAAGGTCCAATCAAACTCCAATCTTCGAATTTTATTTGGACATGTTCAATTATCAAACTCAATCCGAAAATGCAAATGTTATGCACAATGAAGAAAATATTTTTGTGATGCAATTTTCAAATTTTGAATTTTTATGGGTTTTTGAAAAGGTTTTGCAATTTTTTATGCAATTTTTAAAAAGATTTTGCAAATATTTTTGGGTTTTTAATTTTGTAAAATTTTAGGGATTTATCGTAATAAAAAAAATTTGGAAGAAAAGATAGGTACAAATATTTACACGGGGATGCATCTTATATTTACAAGAGTTGGGTTTTTAAGGTTTCATGTTTATACAAGTTTTACAAAGGATTTTTATATGTACCCAATTTCAAAAATAAATTGAAAATAATTTTACAAATATTTTGAAAACTTTATTTTGCAAACTAATTTGACAAATAATTTTTTCAAACATTTTAGAAAATTTGAAAATCATTTTGCAAAGATTTTTCAGATAATATATATATATAGATTTTTCAAACTAATTTTTGCAACATTTTCTAAAATTATTTACAAATATATTTTCAAAAAAATATATTTTAGAAAAATATTTTTAAGTTGATTTATTAATAAGTATATACAAAGAATTGATTACATGTGTATTAATTTTTATTAATTATCCATATTATTAAAAATATGAAGTACGATATGGCTAAAGTATATACAAAGTATATACAAACCCCCTATACTAAGCTTGAGCTATGTCCTCATAGATCAGAGAGAAGAGGAGAAGACATAACTCATACTGAGTATAGAAAAGCGTAAAGAATAAGGAATAAGGAAGGACTGGAAGAAGGAAGAGATGAATGAATGAGAAGTTGATCCCCCCATACTTAGGATGAAATAATCCTAAGTATAGCAGGTTGTATCTGCATGTAGGGAGGGTCGAGGGTGTGAACGAATAGATCATACTGAGACTGTCCCCCCCCCCTTATACTTAGGGTTAGATATCCCTAAGTATATAAAATGAAGGGAGATGGTGGAGGTGATCAATAAAAGAAACAAATAAGAGAAAATACATATGGGAAGAATACATCACTCCCCTTATACATAGGGCAAAAGAACCCTAAGTATAGGAAACGACAAGAGTGATAAAAAAGAACGAAGAATGAACACTCATGGTGTACACCCCTCTATACTTAGGATAAAGTATGTCATAAGTGTAGCAGTGAGGATGGGATGCCACCTTTTGGTGGAAAAAGAGAAATGAAAATGAAAAGAAGAAAATAAGAAAGAACACTCAACTCATCCATATACCCTATACTTAGTACAGAGTACGTCCTAAGCAAGACAAAACATATGGAATGAGGTGGATGAGCAAAAACGGTAGATAGAAGGAAAGAAACAAAAGTGGATATACAAAGAGGTGGATGTACATAGATCAAGAAGGTCGAAAGCAAACCTTCTTGTGTGATCATTGAGGAATGTATATGACAAGGTATAGGTCGATATCGGGGTCATCAGGAGACATAAACTGATCAGGATTGACTTGGTGATGATCCTCAGCAATCTCGAAGTGTAAAGATACGAACTGGTTATTGGAAGTAGTATGGTCATGTTCGGCCTGGGGGGTCTCCACTAAGTCATCATCAAAAGGTCTGAATTCCTTGATGAAAGTAATAAGGTCAAATTCGGCCTCTTCAATCTCTACTATATCTGCCTTATGCTCAAGGGTCTCTACAATGTAAATATCGCAGATATCATCAATTCATCTCCACTCACCAGAAGGTAAAACTCCAAGGTCTATGCTTTCCGAGTCTTCCTCCCTAGAGGAATTCTCGGGTCTCAATATCATCCAACATGTAGCAAAACTCTCTAATATCATAATCAAGGTCATAGTCTTTGGGGTCGTCTAACACATGCACACTCTCGTGGGATCCGTGTCTTTAATCAACAATGGATGCAATGATCAATACATCGCTCCTGACATTAGAATGGAAGCGAATCTCTCCAGATCCATAATCAATAACGGTTCTCACAGAGGTGGGGAAAGGCCATCCCAGGATGATTGGAGGATGCTCCACAGGGGTGGAGGTCTCCAT
Organism: Ottelia alismoides; assembly: GCA_037367405.1. Taxonomy (NCBI): domain Eukaryota; kingdom Viridiplantae; phylum Streptophyta; class Magnoliopsida; order Alismatales; family Hydrocharitaceae; genus Ottelia; species Ottelia alismoides. The sequence goes on along the minus strand of JAZKJV010006367.1, from coordinate 726,264 downwards.
GGACAATACAACAAAGCTAGCTGTGAAGCTCATGCCCTGAATCCGAATGATAACATTCTCTGGAATACCCCTCGGCCTCTTTATTGATCCATCAACAAATTGATAAAACATCATGGTCTTCTTGAGAGACCCTAAGTGAAGACAATGTACCAATGAGAAGGGTATTTTATTAATTAAAGTGCCACCGTCAAGGAGAGTGTGATCAATGAATAGTCAGAGATAGTGCAACTCACAAGAGGTGTGACAATATCCCCTTTCCTAATATGTAGACGGTGAGAGATGACGTAAGCAGTGGCCATGGCCAAAATGTGTCACTCAGATCTGCTCCTTCGCTTTCTCTTCTTGGGTTTAGAAGTAGATAATTGAATCATGGCTTGACAAAGTGTGGCTTCAATGATTTCATGAATAACTGCCACCATTTCAGGTTCAATTAACAAATTTTTTGAAAATTTGGATCTCCTTCATACAATGGAGGAGATCAGAGTCAGCATCTACACAAGGATGAGTAAGACGAGTCTGTACAGTGTCATACTTGGGGTCAAAGGTGGGAATGGGGGGTATGTGTGTGTCTGTGTAAATATAGCATCTGCATGGGTGCCCTCTCTTCACAGAATGACTCGACCAGATCTCTCTTGCAATCTTTTTTTATTTTTAAAATTTTCTCATTATTTGTATTTTGGACGATTTCAAGCTGTCACAGGAATCCTCAAGTGAACCCATATTATTAAATGGTGAAGCTCTTATTTATACTAGTAAGGTCATCAATTCTCTGCTTCATATGCTCCATCATCCGAATCAAGCGCTCAATGGCGAACTCCATGAGAGGTGCCTCCAACAAGTTAATCTCGGGTGGGTGAGATGGCGGGCAATGAAGCGATGGTGGTGGCTGAAAGTCCGAGACCTGAAATAGTGGTTGAGGCGGATATGTGAAAAAATAAAAGTTAGGAGCAAAGTCCTCCTGATAAAATGGAGATGGACCAGCTGGAGGGTATAAGGGATCCGTAAAGTCCGGATAAAAATCGCTCCAGTCGGCCATATCTGAAACAAAAGGAAGTGATCGTGAGAACACGAAGGTCGAATAAATATATGCAAGGAAAAAGGTGCAAATGCACAGAGAAGATCGAGTATGCACAAACACAAACAAGTATACACAAAACAAACCCCTCAATTCACCTACTCAACATAGTGATGATCATGAAAGTTCGATCTTTTTATCTTTTCAAAATTTAGAGTTAGGTGATAATCACAAAGTTGTACAATCACGTATGAAGGTCTGGGATTGGGGCACTAGTCCTTAGTGTGTACATATGAATAAAATGCATAAACAATGACGGGGTTACTCTCCCCATGACAAGGATATTTTTCTTTTTGAATTTTAGGGTTGAGTAAACTTAGCAGTCACTATTTTATTTGTTCTTACATTTTTTGTATTTTTAATAAAATGCACGAAACTAATAAGGAGTGATGAATCTCTGATTCTCATTCTTTATTATTTTATTTTTGCGTTATCTTTTAGTAAAAACATCTACAAATATGTGTAAATACAATAAATTACCATTTTACATGGCATTGTTAATATTGCATAATTAACACATAATTTTCAAAAATAAAAGCATAAAGATAAAAGAAAACGAAAGAAGGATGTAATTATGAAATAAGTACAGACCGACCCAAACCCCGAGAGAAGGTCAATCATTGACCTGATCGGCAAGGAATAAAGTAGGGGGAGATAGGGGCCTTGTATTATCTTCACTAGGCACTCCTTGTACATATTACTTCTCCTATTTTATTTATCAATAAAAAAACCTCAAATACAATTATTTCCTTAATAAAAGTTGTACATAAAAATGTTTTCTAAATAATAAAAATAATTGTGAAATAATCTGTTGTACATAATACCAAGAAAACCACTCATGAAAAGCCACAAAGATCAATTCCGACCCCATATGAACTCAAATTCTTCCAAAATCATCTTTATTGGACTAGAAATTAAATTATCTTTCAAAAGAAGGTGGTTCCATAAATTTTGGAGTTCCAAGGTAAAATTTGGCCTTCTGGGTGCATTGTATGGCCATGTGCTACTCATACTTGTAAATATGTATATTTAATTATTTTAATTTCTAATTTGTACATATTGTATTTTAAACACGTGTACATAGTCTTAAAAATAAAAATAAATATATAAATAAACTTTGAAAACACAAAATAAATTAATAAAATAAAATTGTACAAAAGCCACATGTATATATATATTATATGCAATGCCTATTTATTCAACACCTTTAATTAATTTGTAAAAATCAAATAAAATCATTTTATACACCCCAAATTATTTTGTAAATAAATAAAATATAAAATAAAAGATTATGTGTAGAAATAATAAAATAAAAATAAGAGGATAAAACACATAGGTATATTATACATATACATAGTACACCATATTGTATATACAATGTATATAATTTCATAAAAATATTTAAAAATCACATAAAATAGTTTGAAAATAATAAACATTTTTTACCATTTTTATTTTAAATTCATTTACTGTTTTTATTTTTATTTTTCTTTAATTTATTTATTTCAAATTTCCTAATTGGTTGGCCTGGGTACGTTGACCCAGGTCAACCTTCTCCTCCACCGAACCCGACCCGACAATTGTGTCGCCGGATCGATTTCTCAAAATTTTCCCTGTTGGATCTAACCACCAATCACCTTGATTTCAACGTCCGATTCCTCTCCTATGATCTGTGATCCTCGCCGATCCCTAGGAAGGGTTAGATCTACCTAGGGTTTCGCTCACTTGATCGATCTTTCCAGACCCCTAGGCTTCCCTATAAATCTTTCGCTCCGCCACCCATTGCTCCTCAGCTCGTTCCTCACATCACCTTCCTTCCCTTGGCACCTCCAGCATCGTGACAGGGTCCTGTTGGTGTTCTAAGGAGGTTGATTTGGTGACCAGGCATACATTGTTCATACGTGGTCGGAGCTCCTCCATCACGTACAACCTCCCAGACCTTCCGCAGCACGGTCGAGGCCACTACCCCGCCATTCCCATCGCCTGATGTTGCTGAGTCCATCAAAAGCTTTAGGTAATACTTACTTCGCCTGCATTTCCATTTTCATCTCGATTCCTTTCATTAGCTCTGCCACCAGTCCACTTGCTTCGACCAGCTGGTCAGAGCCTCATCTCGCTCATCCATCCGCTCTGATTGACACATCGATTCACCCTCCATCTCCCAACGCACCCTAATCCCCCTGGATCTTGCTCATCGGAGCAGGATTAGGGACGGTTTCCTCCTACACCTTCGTCGGAAACCAACCTATTCCCCCACCGCTTCTCTCTTCGTTTATATGTAACAACCCGACCAGAGCAAAGCCTCCAAGTCCTACTTTCGCAAGTATCGGCAAGCGCAAGCAGATCCATTCCTAGCTCCGACTGCTCAGGCGGGGCAACTCCAGGTGGTGGAGCACCGCCACCACCATCCGACTGGTCATCGCCCATTCTGAGGGCCCCAGTCGATGCAGAGAGACTTCATGAAGCTGATGGACGTCCCCACGAGTCCATCGGACTCGTGGATTGCTGTCCACATCCGGTAGAAACTCGCTAGAGCTCTGTTCTTCCAGCCAGTGTTCGAGTCGTTCGATGAAGAGACCCAACGCCGGATTTGATCCATACTGTAGGAGCATGCCCAAAAGCTAACGATCTGATACACCTAGATCCAGATCTGACCGCATGTCCAAGCCATCCCACAACATCGTTAGATCCGCATTGGCGTGTCAGATCTGACGGTCACGTCCATGACATTTTCTGACCGTCAGATCCCTTTTCAGCTCTCCATCAGATCCGTATGTCATCTCACGTGCCTATCATGTGCCTCAAGGACATATTTCTCTTTTCCCCTTGCATGTCTTTTTATTTCATTTTAGTCCAATAAATATAAACTATAGTTAAGAACTTTTACAATGAGGACCTTGATGTTTTTATATTTGCATTTTAGTCCATCTGAGTTGGAGTTACGTGCCGCTTCACGTGCCCTTTTGGGATATTTGCAGTATTTTCCCTAAACTTCTTGCATGTTGATGAATGATTGAAATGTTTTTGATAAATTGCAAATATACCCCCTGTATCTGGATTCACGTGATGCGCATGACTTTTGTGGATAAATTGCTTCGAGGCCCTTGGACTTTCATTGCTTGTTATCTGTTAGGACTTAGGAATACAATTATTTGCATTTTAGTCCCTATAAACCATTTTTAATTATATGTCTTTTATTAATTGCAATAAATATTTAATTAACTCTAAAAACTACCTAAAATTTTTTTTGTGGTTGATGATTACATGTAGTATTTATGGTGATTTTTTCTGGTTAATTTTCATGTGTTTTCTATTATTAAAAATTTAAAAACACCATAAAAAGTCCCTGTTTGTTTTGAAAAATGCATAAAAATTCGAAAAATCATTTAAAAGTTCTATAAAATTACTGTAGTTGCCTTTTATTACCTTTTAGACCCTATATAAATTTTGTTGAAAAATACCTTATAAAAACCTAAAAATTAGCAAAATATCTAAAAATTTATAAAAAATCTTATAAAATCATAGAAAAATCCAAAATAGAGATTTCTTTCTAGTTTATCATAAAAACCACTTTCAAGAATTTTGAGCCCTTTATCTATTTTTAAATTACAAAACATCCCTGGCCTTGCACTATTTGTCCATATTGTCATTGTTTGATTTTTAGAAAATCAAAAAAATATTTGAAAAATATCAAAAAATTATCAAAAATACTATATAATATATAAAACCCAAAAATATTTTTACTTTAATTTTCTCTGCATTTTCAATTTATTTGAAAAATATAAAAAGATTGTGTGTGCATACTTTTATTACTTGTGTTGATTTTCTCTACAATGAAAATTGAAAAATTTTAAAAATTAAAAACCATTAAAAAGCAATAAAAGTCATTTGATTTTTGAAATCAACTACTTAGTGTATAATTGTACTCTTTGTGTTTGACCCTAATCGCTATACCAGGTTAATAAAGTAGCAAAACCGCTCGATGATTGATCTTTAGTGGTTTATTTTTTTGCTAATCGAATTTGGTTGATTTGGGACAATGATATTTGCTTAATTTAATCCAGCTGAATCGGTTTGATTATTCAATTATCAAGGAGTCAATTCTTTTTAGCTCATAGGTGATCAAAATCATAGGGAGAGAGTCGGAAAAGCATTGCAAGCGAAATCGATGATGCTAAGTAGAAATACTCACATTGCCTCCACCTCTTCAAGCAAGGATGCTAGGCAGAATTGAAACTTATCTATATGCAAATGCAATCCAATGAAATTACCCTAAAATAGTAATTGCTATTAGCGTGAAGCACCACATGCTAACTACTCAAAAATGAGACCAAAAGTCTGATCGTCGATGCCACTCAGTACCCGCCACAATGGACCCTTTAAGCAATGTATGCGGCCTCTCTCGGCACGTGGGGTCAAGTCCAAATAATAAGCAATTACGATTTGACAAAGTCCAAAAGCGAATCTATTAGTACATGCAAATATATTAAGGCTTTGGGCCTTAATCTATCGAGGAAGAAAATTCTAAATTAGATCTTAATCACACAAAACAAAATAGAAATAAAAGCAAAAACAAAGAAGATAAAAGCAATGAAAACACAACAAAAACTGACAAGGCCCCCAAGCGAACAATCGCTCAGGTATTAGACCTCGTGAAGTGTAGAGTCCTGGAGAGTCTTGAATTATTACAATAATATGTCTCTCTCTAACTTAAATTACAAAATTAAATAAAAACAAGAACAAAAAAACAAAAGGGTTCTGTCTTCAAAATCTTTCAAGTCTTCTTTTGCTGCAAGGTCAGAAAGATGAACCGGCTTCACGTAGGTGTGTAGGATCTCCTAGGAGATCCTCCCTCGAGATGCATTCCTCACAACAAAGTCAAATAAAGAGGATGGTTAAATAGCTCACAAAATAATATCAAATCAAATGTAAAATAAATAAAGTGGAAAAATAAAGACAAGAAGGCACAAACAAAGAAAGCCAATCTATGCGGTGTTGCTCTCCGGCAACATCGCCATTAGAAAAGTCGAATTTTGAAGGGGACTTGTCCCAAGGGGCACAAGTAATTGAATGGCAATAAGTCAAGGGCACAATTGATATTTCCAAAAAGGAAGGAGCATAACTGAAATTGCGATATCTTAGAGCGTTCAACTGATAAAAACCCTATTTAATATGGGAAAAGACTGCTATTTTAGTATTTTAATATGACAATTCTCTTGGGTGTAGTTCACCAATAAATATGGCAGAGCATTGAGTTTGCCCGATCCGAAACCTATGTACATATGGTCAGACCAGAGCTCATCCCAAACAAGCGTGAAGTACCTAATCTTCTTCGTTTTTTACATGCAATGGCATCTAGGGATGTTCGTGGATAATTTACGCACCACATTTGTACATAATCCATTTGTACATTGCATTCTAAGAGGTTATCTATCAGGTTAAATAAATACCCATGAAATGGATAATAGATTACTCGTGGGTATCCATTTGTTCAGAGAGATAGGATCAATTTATAACAAAGAATAAAAAGAAAGGAGTACATAACGAGCTATGTAAACTCGGTGTGCCTTGTTTTAAATCTTACAACTTCTTTGATTTTAAGTCTACTAATTAATCATCTCATGTATGCGTATAAGGAGTCGACCGATAGCATACCTAGGAGTGCCTTGATAATGCACCATTTCTCCTTGAACCCAAGTGAGTAACTGAAATTCTTAAGAGTAAATTACATGCACATTCCCAAACTATATACTCGATTTCAATGTTATACCTTAACTTTTTTTGATTGAACATGACTACCTCATATGTTTTAATAAAGATCACATTGTTACCAAATTAATAGATAATGTAACACATCGTTAATTTTTAAAGTTTATGTATAACATTGAGGCTAATAATTCAGGGATTTTTGTGTAATTTGCTCAGAATTTAAAGAAATTCGAATCAACCAGCTGCATAATTAGATAAGAATAAGATAACATATAAAAACCATATCCCCTCAAATAACCGATGCATACAAAGTAGGGCAAAAAGATAGGTGACTTTATTGAGTAACAGAGTAAAGAACTCTCCCGTCTTATTTTCTCTTATTCTTTATTTTTTTGCAAAATAAAAAATATATTTTCATCACTATATTTTCCTAATATGCCATTCAGATTATACTAGAAACAGAGACTCTTACGCCCTCCATTTAGAACATATAATTTTAATGGTCTTAGAATTGATGTAATCAACCTATTCTGGATGGAGGGCATATGAGTCAGTTTCTGACGAAATTTGAATGACATATTAAGAGGATATAATGATGAAAATATATATTTTTGTTTTTCAAAAAAATATATAAATGATGCCATTATATTTTTTTTGCGTCTCTATCATTTTAAACATTTTAATTTTTTTAACTGCTGTGGTTTTGAATCAATTATCATTTATACAGCTATACATGTTAGAGAAAAAAATGCAAGACTGAAAATAATGCCATTATATTTTTTTTATAATGCATGTACTTAAAGTAACTCATATTATTACCAAATACAACGTCGATCCTTATAAATGTTGATAAAAAAATCCTCTTTTTTCCAATAGTTTACACCCGATGAAATAAAATCAAAATGCAATACATCAGATACCATTTAATTCAAAAGAAAATTTGAATAAATACCGCATCAGCCTATCGGTAATAAAACGGCAATGAAATTTGAACATATATCCTATTTCTAACTTTCGTTAATAAACTTTGAGAAGTAATAATGTCCCTTCAAAACATTAAGATTTGCTTTAACATGATTTTTGGACTATTGGAATTTATTCGCGATCTAGTATTTCTTACTTAAAATCATAGCTTCTCGAAATCATGAGATATTTATCAAAGATTAGTTTTATATGTATTTTGATATCTGTATCCTCCGTTTCAAAATAGATGCGTGATATTCATAAAGATCCGAATCCGTAAATTCATATATATATATATCAAGATTTGTATACTTATTTTTAACTATATAAAACATTTACACATTCTTTCTCCGAATCTATTTATTATATATGCATTAGGTGTTAGCCCTCCAATACATTAATACTTAAACTAATATTTAGACTTTCTAATACTATCCACATCCGTCTTATTTACGTATAGTTTTTTTTAAAAAAAATTGTAATACTCACATAAGTTAATATCATTTTCTGCATTCCTATTCATAAGTGAAAACGGGTACAGTAACACATATATCCATATATGTATCTGATTATTTACATATTGAAAGCAAAACATAGCTCACTAGCTCGGGCTTCTATGCTTCTACTTCCGTTTCTCCACCTTTTTCGTGAAAACTTTTGTTTGATCTACATATATGCTAAGATTAATGTGTAGAATTAACATTAAACAAGGTATAAAATTTGAATAGGACATTCCATCACATGTACACCCAAATTTATGTACATCTGTTTCTACTATCTCCTTTCTATTCTTTGTTATACATTGATCTCATTTCTCTATGTTCATAACTACCCCTGAGTAATCCGTCATCTATTCCACACAATGGTTTTCTAACCTAATCGATTACCATTTAGATTGAAACGGGTCGACACGTTGATCCTATGTAAAGGCCATGCTTGGTCATGTACAAATGAGGCGAGTATCTTGCTCCAAGAACACTGTAGGCGCAACTACATGCTAAACAACAAGTGGGTGGGGGCGTGGGCTGTGACTATCAACCTGAGTTCGGTTTACCCAAATCGATAATCGACAATGAAATTTCAGATGGATTACACAACATTAAATTATTCATTATTGTAGGCCAATTTTGGTGTAATGTTAGATTTGTTGAAGAACAGAGCTTATTTTACCATTCTCTCCCTGACACTATTACCATTCTATTTGTTATTAGGTAATATTATGCAATATAAATATTAGCATTAATACCTAAAATTCATGACGAATGATATCCCTTCACTACACTGTTGTATAGTTAATAAAATCATTATTATATGTTAATCAATTAGTGATGCGTAGTACATATTTTACTTAGAAAGGCTGAATTATTAAATTGTTTCTAATGGTTTAGCAACAAATATTTTATTCATTATCAAATTCAAGTAAAAAGGAAACATCATAATGTTCAAAATTTAGTGGCAATAACTTAAAATTTTGAAAAAAATAGCAATCGGTATAACATTCATTGCTAAATATAAAAAATAATCATGCAATAAGGAATATAATTATTACATATCTGACAACGGACGATATAGCGAAGGATTTCCAAAAAAGCATCGGTGTAATCCCTTGGTTGCAGTGGTTGTTATATATTTACAATGGATAATATAATGACATATTCCAAATTATATGTCTGTAGGAGAGGAATATGGAGGAATAATGAATAAAGGGGTGGGATAAGGTTGGACGAGATTCGATTTGATTGATGGGGGATAAGGAGGAATGAAAATGAGTAAGGGTGGTCAGATGCTATTCTCCCTTCCATGTGACGCATGAGAGATGAAGAATAAGATTGGTAAGTTAGTTAAATATGCTAGTTGACAAATAATCAGACTACTTCATATGCAATATTAGCCGTATTGTTACCGATAGTCATTCCTAAGCATATCTCACAAGTTTTATTAAAAAAATACTTTCTTTTTATTAAAATCCAAGACTCCATAAGCTCATACATATAAGCAAGTTCTAGCTACGGACACTCTTTCTTAAGAAATCAATTTCATCATATTGCATAAAGTCGATAGACAATGTATGTTTATTGTTGAGACATACCATATGTTACAAACTTACAATAGGAACAATTATTTTCTTCGTGTAGATATCGTCGTGGTACATTTGACGTCCACATGTAGATATAAGAATTTTTACATCTATAGCCGGCATACTTTCAATATTATGTACATATGCCTCCATAATCATAAAATATACCCATAACTTTAAATAGTGCTTAATTCTTCATCTAATCATATACCCATAATCCTCCTCATGCAAAATCATATAGAGTTATAGGTGTAAAAAATTTAAAAAGTTAAGCACTTTTCGAGAATCTGAGTTTAATTCGTGATAATAAAAAAATGGGGATGAGGATCTTGCACCATGATGCAAGCAAGTTCCATGCACCAGAATTCTCAGCCGCTGGATCAAAGTATATCCAAGAGATGTGATCAATCCTCTTTCCCACAAAAAAATCTCATTCCCAATACAAAGGTTGCCCGTGCCCTTGTGAACAGTGTCCTTTCTCCTTCTCGCCCGAACCCCTCCCCCACTTATCGATGGTCAGGGCAACGACACGTGACCCTCCACGCTCTCCAGCACCCACCTCCGGTGAGGAGTCCGTGAGCCCCTTCAGCTCTCGTTGGCAGTAACCTCTAGCGAGAAGTCCACAGCACCCTCACCCTCTTGCCGGCGGCAACCTCTTTCGAGCATCCACGACACACCTTCCCCTCTCCTCTGTTCAGCTACCCGGTGGCCCTCCCTCTACCTAACAAGTAAGCCCTTTTGTTATTAGCATCCGGTTTGCACAAAGAATGGGTTTAGGAATCTTAATAGCATAAGATTTAAATAGTTAACAACATTAGCATCAAGGTCAACTCCATGAGGTCCATGGTGTATCGGAGTCTAACCACGGTTGGCTTCGTAGCATTCGATATCGACTACGCTCCGGTACGATGAGACTCGAAGATGCAAAATTTCTTTGTTTCCTAGGGGCTCGGGGCTATGCTCCGCCTCTCATCCGCGACGAGAAGAGGCTCGGGGCGGGGGTGTTCGGTGATGTTTACATGAGATTCTTGAGAGATCTAAACCGTGATGTTGTCATCAAGAGGACGGTTTCTATGATACAACAAATAACTTTGATATGATTCTTACCTATGCTACGTCATATAAAAGAAACTGTCTCTAGGTGTTTTTTCCCTAACTTTTGACGATCAAGGGGGGGACTTCTTAGTTAGATGATGCATACGGTAATTTAGATCATGCACATTTCTTGCCTTTTCTCTTCTGATGTACGTACTTAAGAAGATTTTTTTCTAGCTATCGTCAAAAAATGTTCCATTTAGATTGAGAATCCTCATGGCAAATGACATGATGCTTTCCCCCCACAAGGAGATCCTGCAACTAGACAAAGTTCAGAGTTTCTATTCAGTTCTAGATGTAGATAACAACGGTTGTTTATAATCAACTTCTATAAATTCTTTTTGAAATCTACTTCTATAAATTCTTTTTAAAAAATCTACGTCTATAATATTTCTCACGAAGGAGATCCGACTAATGATTTCTTATCTACTTATGCAGCCAATACCATACAGTACTGTCCAGGTGGTATGAGAGGTGGGAAATGTTGGGTGATGTTGATAGAACCAACAGTTAGGTCCAGGATACAAATTACATCTGCCATTTTCAACGCCATACAAGCCACTCTCATGCTTCAACCAGGAGCTGGAAGTGCCAGGAGCTGAAAGCGGGTGGTACTCGGATCAATGGAGGGGATCATCCGGGATAAGTTCTCCTCAGTGGATCTTGGAAACATTCTCACATGTAGAGGAGTGGGAATCATAGATTCCATGTTTAAGTTTCAAATGCAATGTAATCATAAGGAGATGTCATCAATTAACAAGAGTGGTGTCAAGCCTCCTTCGCTGCATGGGGCTTTACTTATATCTTCAATTTTTGAAAATTTATGAAACTTTTTTGTCAAGCCTTGATTAATGAACTTGTAAAATCCCTCAAATTGTATATGGGTATATCCAAGCGGACATATTTCTCATTTATGTTACAGAGCATCTTCTATGATTGGAGTGTTGTGAATATCTCATGTTGTATCGAACGGCCTGAGTACTTGACTAACATCAAAATATCAACATGAATTTTGCAATATGAACATAAATTACATGGATTTACATTAGCCGACAGACTGAAATCTTATCAAATGAAGCGCAACGCCTCAATGTTTACTCTCTCTATGTGAGTAGAGATATCTGATTTATTACTATAGTATTTGGGTATGGGACATGTGATGGAGAAGTTGTTATATTATATCCTGGTGAGGTACACAAATTGTTCATTGATCGAACTTTCAATTATACGTACGATCTATTCCTAACATTGCATTTTCTGGTGATTCATTATTATGTCATGTTGTTCTTGGATTGTTGCTGCAATTGAGTGTCCAAACTTTCTTCATGAACGCCTGCCTGCAGAATTTGATCTTGCTAGAAGCATGGATTTCAGGCCCATTTGAGCTTGAAGGTTTATGAATGTTTTCAATGGTCACATGGACAATATATAAATGAAACCACCGTTTTTTCTCTCCCATTGTAATTGTATATGGAAATGTCTTGAGAACAGAAAAGCAGAGGTTTCTTTCATAAAAAATTCATACATGTTATTTGACCAGCGGAATATGGTTCCAACAATTTTTCTAGATTATTAAGGCTAAGAAAAAAGGTTATTACATAAGATATTATATAAGTGGAATAAAACAGATACATAACCCATTATATAAGTTAACTCCTACTTCTCAATTAATATATATTATACATCTAGCCAGCACGGTGTTATTTTCTTCTGGATTCTTCATCTTAAGGTGTACGATGTGAGCTACTTCCATTGCAACGAAGTCCTCAAAGTAAAGAAATTTGATCACTCTCAGGAAGAATCTCTCGTGGAGGATGTCACAGCTCATCAGCTCCTTGTACACTCTCATGTAGAATCCCTCGTCGAGGATATGGCATGGCTCATCATCTCCTTGTACACTCTCATGTAGAATCCCTCGTCGAGGATATGGCATGGCTCATCATCTCCTTGTACACTCTCATGTAGAATCCCTCGTCGAGGATATGGCATTGCTCATCATCTCTTTGCACACTCTCATGTAGAATCCTCCGTCGAGGATATGCCACGGCTCATTAGCTCCTTGTACACTCTCACGTAGAACCTCTCGTTGAGGGTATGCCACGGCTCATTAGCTCCTTGTACACTCTCACGTAGAACCTCCCGTTGAGGGTACGCCACGGCTCATTAGCTCCTTGTACCTAGCAAAGGATACAGCTTTGTCGACAAAAAGAATTCAAAGAATCCCTCCCCTCTGCTACTTTCATCTACAAAATACCATATATCAACTTTCATTAGTCAGGCCAGAGTGAGCTTTCACAATGATGTTTGTAGTTAATCAAATATCACATATAATCAAATACCATTGACAAATATCACATATAGTCAAATAAATGAACAAGAAACAACATAGGTAAACAACAAAAATGATGCAAATTTTCATCTAGTCATGGAACTGAAATCGAAGTATTGATTTGAAATATTACTCGTGAGGTTGCTATCGTACCAAAATTATATAGTTTTGCAAATTACAAAATCTGGATTTCATTAGAAAATGATTTCACTGCTTCCATAAAAAGTGAAAGAAATTAGTAGCTAGCAATCCATATGACAAGATTTTAAATCAGGCTTCCACGTAATCCAAATAAACATCAAATATACATCGATATCAACGCCAATCTACGGTCTTTGGTAATTGGTAAATAAAATTTGAACAAGTATTGTTTAAATGCAAATAAAAATTTGAAATATACCACCTTTTGCATTGTTTATACTGTCCTCGGACTGTTCGGACCTGAAAATGCAAGGTCTCCTTGCGACGATAGATGCACGAGCAGAGGAAGGGGGAGCTCACTACAACATCAGTCGGAGATCTTCGTCGCAGAAAGGGATCAGCCGAGGGGGAGAGGGGAGACAGTAACATGGGTACGGGGAGCTCTGAGAGACAATGTTTGGGAGAGGCAAGGGGGGCTTACCACAAAGAGGGAGGGCCACCGGGTAGCTGAACGGAGGAGAGGGGAAGGATGGTCAAGAGCTAGGACGGGAAGGTGTGTCGTGGACGCTCGAAAGAGGTTGCCGCCTGCAAGAGGGTGAAGGGTGCTGTGGACTTCTCGCTAGAGGTTGTAGAGGTTTATATATATTACGATGTATTGTTTCATATTTTCTATTTATATATTGTACGTCTCTGATGAATACCCATTCATCATTCTTTATTCTTATATTTTAGCTACAAAAACCTATGCAAATGCATGTAGATATGTGTAAATAGGAAAAGTTAGCAAAAGCATGCATCTTGTAAATATCTATAATTAGCATGTTTTTGTGCAAAAATAAAAGAATAAAGATGAAAAAGAAAAAGAGGGAAATATTTAGAATAAATATTGAGCAACCTAACCCAAGGGAGGGCTCAACATGGGCCTGACCGCATAAAAATCAAAGTACAGGGAGATAGGGGCTCTTTTGCATATATTTGTAAATAAATAAAATTATATTTTCCTCACCCAAAAAGATGCTTGTATATATTTTGTATATATTTAGAAACTATTAAAAACAAAATAAAAACTTAAAAATCAAAAATCCAAAAATATCCCTTCACCATATACATAGACCATCCTCCTACATGTTTTTAACCTTGTAAATAAATTTATTTATTTTCAAAACTTTTTGTAAATATTCTATGTTATATAGTGTAAATAAATAAAATAAAAAGAATCAAAACTAAAATCAAATAAAAATTACAAAATTAAAAATACAAAAATACATTGTATATATACCATGTATATAAATGTATATAACTATTTATTTCACCTATGTATATAAACAATAAAAATAAAATAAAAATATCATTTTATTCCTCATTTTATTCTATAAATAAATAAAATATAAAATAGGAATAAAAATGTATAAAAATAACTAATTAAAAATCAAAATTAAAAACCCTATATTGTACATATACCTATATATAGTCCTAATATGTAAATACCTTATTTTTCTTTCCAAAAAATTAATTAAAAATCACAAAAAAATAGAAAAAAATAAATTAAAAATATTTCATGTTTTAAGTTTTTGAAAATTCGGTCATTTTATGGCCCAAAAAAATCAAATAAAAATTTAAAGCTTGGCGGGCTCTGATTGGTCCACGGGGGATTGTTGACCCCCGGTCAACTCCCCCCCCAGGACCACCAGAGCCGGGTCCTCTGTGCCCGACCCGTTTTCTCCCATTTTTCCACAGATGACCCGATCGCCAACCCCCCAAATCCCGGGTCCGGATCACTCCACTCGCATCCGGCATCCTCGCCGGAGCCGCTCCCTCGGGATCCGCGCGCTCCTGAGCTCGCCCGATCACCATCTTTCCGGACCCCTAGCCGTATATAGCATGAGCTCCGCCCCCATTTTCACGCATCTTTGGCTCTCCACCCTTCGTCCCGTGACCTCCACCACAGTCCCTGAGGTGACAGCTCTCGATTGCTCGTGTCGCAGCGAGGAGGGGGTGGCCGGACCACTGATCCGGCGACGTTGCGCCGCCGTGCTCCGCCCAGTGCAGGAGCTCAAGCCTCAGGCCTTGACGACCTTCGAGGCCACGACCAGGAACTACCTAAGCTCCAGCACAGTCTTCCACACCACCCAGGTAACCTTCTAGCCTTCTTATTTATCCTAATTTTTAGTTAGCCCCAAATCGAAGCTCCGCCGCGTTCCGTCGATTCCGGTCATCTTGCGTATCCTTTCGATCATCGGAACACCCAGTCACCTTCGCCATCCCTCCGCGCACCTTCTCCGCCCCTTCGTTCAACCCAGCTCGCACAGGAGCTGGGGTTCGAGCTCCACCGTCCTTCGCTCGCCGGAGCTCGCTCATCCCGACGCATCGTCCACCCTCACGCCGCTTCATCGGGTCGAGGCACTTTGCCCTCGACCCGCGAAGCTTCTGGGTTACTTTGCAGGTCAAGAGGAAGCCATCTGAGGCTTCTCTACATCCAAGCCAGGAGCTTCCCTCCGCCGACCTCGCTGGAGCCCCTCCAGGGCTCGGCTGGGCCATCGGAGGGCACCACCAGCTGCGGGACGTCATCGCCGACCTTCCCCGATCTTCAGAGGCAGCTGAGGAGGACCACAGCACGCGCACGAGGCCGGCGAAACTCGCCGGCCACCTGTTCTTCGAAGGTCCTCGAGCACCGTCCGATCACCCGCAGCTCCCCAGTTCGCATCCCGTCCGTCCATTCCAGGAGGAGCAGTCACCGTTGATCATCTCAAGGGTTGATCGAGACCGTCAGAGCAGAGAGAGAGGCACCAGCACCCGCCAGCCGTTGGATCGTCCACGTGCCCTCCTCTGCGCCGTCGATCGGCCCACGTGCGGAAGGAGAGAGAGGCGCCAATCACCAGCACCGTTAGATCCGCCACGCGTCCACCATCCAGCCGTCGACGTAATAAAGGGGTAAATTACCTTAGGCCCCCTCTTAATTTATGTTTTACGTGTCAGTCCTGTAAATATTTTAAGCCTTCTATTTACGTAGGGTTAATTGCACATTGGACCCCGTGCTTGTTAATATTTGCACTTATGCCCCTGTATGTGTGAGCCACGTGCTTCGTCACGTGTAGTTTTGGTTTATTTGCAACTTTTATCCTGTAGTTCTGGTTGCTTTATGAATGAATAGAAACTTTCTGGTAATTGCATATATGCCCCTGTGAGCGTTTTATTTGCACATGTGCGTCTTTTAGTGGGCCATTTGCATAACAGCCCCTGGACTTTTTGGTACGAGTTACCAAAAGGTCTTAGGACTTGTTTTTATTACCAGAAGGTCCCTGAGTGCCCCAGGCACGCGCCACGCGCGTGACTTGCTGGGAAAATTGCACCTGGACCCCCAGATCTTCGAGTATTTGCACTTAAGTCCCTGTGCACAGTGCCCCCTTTTGATTTTTGAATAAAATATCAAATCACCTCCAAATTCGATGAAAATTTGACACATGGCTCCTGCCATGTTGTAGGATTTTTGAGAATGTTTGAGGACATTTTTGATTTTATTTGTTATTTTTAAAAATTCAAAAACCTCTATTTTAGCTACTGTCTAGAATTAAAAATCCCAAAAAAATATAAAAACCCCCTCAAAAATTCCATAAAAATTAGGTACTGTTTCTTTTGTGTGTTTTGATTTTCTAGCCAATTTTGGCTATTTTCCATTGCTTAAAAACCCTAAAAATTCAAAAAAAACCTAAAAACTCATAAAAATTATAATAAATAATTTAAAAACCCAAAAACAATAATTTTGGTGCTCAAATTTTCCTCAATTTATCTCGTTTACAGGAAAATTACCTCCAGGCCTTCTTGAGATCCTTAAATATTTTATTTTTGGATTTTGGGCCTGGCTGGACAGTACCTTGTCTTTTTAGTACTGTTTGATTTTTAGAAAATAAAATACACCTTATAAAAATCCCAAAAATTCACCAAAAACACTCGAAAACCTAAAAAAACATAAAAACATTTTTGTTTGAATTTTTGCTTGATTTTTGACACATTTAATAATTAGCTAAAGCTTGCTTGTTTTTGTGCTTCTTTTATTTTCTTCACTTTTAAAAATCCAAAAAAAATATAAAAATTATTAAAAACCACTAAAAAATCCTTGTATTTTATTTTATTTGATTTTTACTACTTCGTAGGCCCTTGGCCAACCCGTGCTCCTTGTGTTCGACCCTGGGTGCTATACCAGGTTAATCTCATAGCTGGACCGCTCCTTTTGAGCTTGATTGATTTTACGTGTTTTGAGTGGTCTGATTTTTCTTGATATACCTAGTCTGAGTGATCGAGGTCGCAATGACCATTTCTATACCTTTGCCTTAGTCATTTAGACCGGTTATCAGAATGGCGCCGTTGCCGGGGAGCACGGCTTAGTAGTTCTTTTTGTTTTTATTTTATTTTCGTTTTATTTTCCCGGCTTTTCGCGGCTTTTGTATCTAGTTTCTTTTTGTTTTATTTTGTTTTATTTTTATTTTCTTTTATTTTATTTTTGTTTTATTTTGTGTGATTATTTTATTTTCCATTTTTGCACATATACCCTCACTTTTATTCTCATTTATCTTTCCTTATTATTTGATTATTTTTGCCGGTCTGACCACTCTGTTCTTCTTCTTGCGAGGGCCCGAGGACCGCGGAGGCGACTTTCGAGGAGCCTGAGCAGCCAAGGAACTTGGAGGCGGCTTCTTTCTCTACGAAGCCGCAGGAGAGAGCGAGAGGAGAGAGTTGAGTGGGCGAGGATAGATTAGGTTTATTTCATTTATTATTATTATTGTAATAATACAGGGACAGGACTTGGACACTTTTGGACTTGTGACCGTAGCGGGTCTGTTTCGCCGAGCACCGGTGTGCTCGGGGGACCCATTAGGACTTGCGCGGTTTTTTGCGGCTTTCTTCGCGGTTTTATTTTTCCTTTTCTTACTGTCTTTTCCGGTTTTTCGCGGTTTTTGCTCGAGCCCCTAGATTTAGGACTTTCTGGTGGATGTGACGTAATTAAGTAGGATCCACACACCTAATTGCATATCTGTTCCTATAGATCGTAATTGGACCTACTTAAAATAAATAATAAAAATAACTGACTCGCTAGCCTCCGTAGCCTACGTGCCGTAGCCCGTCCTGTAAAGCGCTTACTCCTACCCCCGATTTGTCGGGCAGGGGAGGGACGGGCCAAGACCGGACTCTTTGGCTTAGAGGTCGGTGACCGGTTAGACGGTTCTTCGCTAGAAGTTGCTCGTCTAGGACTCAGCTTTTCCCGCTGCACCATTTAGATTAGTTTTATTTCTGTCTTTTATTTTATGCGCGGATCATATTGCATGTAGAGAGCTGGAGGCAGGTACGCATTTCTGACTTTGCATGCATCATTGATTTCTCGTGCATCGGCTTTTTCGACTTCTCCCCCCTGTTTTGGACTTAATAATCAGGAGAATCGAAAAATTCGTTAGGCGATTTGTTTGCTTTGAAAAATATTAAAAAAGTGAAACCATAAAATTGGGACTGCTAAAATTATTGACCTTAAAACTCGCTCACCCTAAAAATTTTGTCTTGGGGAGAGCAACCCCCTCATTGCTTGGTTTGTATGCACGAGAGAGTGACCAGCACACTAGGTAGCGCCCCCCGTTGCTAAACCCGACTGATTACCGACTCTTCCGTGCGGGCCAGTCGGTTGGGTTAGCAGCGGATATCCCAACAGGTCAAGTAAGCGCTCTGATATCTTGAGTGTTCACCAAAATAAAATTGACAAGATAATTTGACCGAACTTTCACGGTCTTCAGCTCGCGTTGCGTTGGTGAACCGGGGGTTTGTTTTTAGATCATAATTTTTCCAGATCTCATCCGCCCTACTCGCCAGATCAAGATGATGGGTAGACGGTCTCTTAGGCAGCCTCTGGCTGCATCGCTTTCGGGCGCGTCTACCTCATCATCTAGGTTGGCTCGCGAGAGCTCAGACCCGCTCTCCGAGCCCGAGTACGACTCCACCCTGTTCCCCCTCGACCCCCTTTCTGACCTTCCTGAGAGACACGAGCCCGAGGAGAGATTGATACACTTGACATCACCTGAGTTGGGCTCGTTTGATTTTGCAGACGTCGATATGGCCGGAGCAGGCAGTTCAGACGATCACTCCCGTCGACCAGAGCACATTGTACTAGACCAGGGAGCGATCAACTCCACCCTGATCGCATCACTCGATACAGTCCAGCAGCAGCTCCGCGATCAGGGAGCATTCATGATAGAGATGAGGAGAGAGTTGGAGAGGCTCAGAGCAGAGAGAGACCAGCAGAGCGAGCCCGAGGAGATCCCGGATGCAGATGCACAGGCACGAGCCGCAGCAGCAGCAGCCGCGGCCGCCG
Organism: Ottelia alismoides; assembly: GCA_037367405.1. Classification (NCBI taxonomy): domain Eukaryota; kingdom Viridiplantae; phylum Streptophyta; class Magnoliopsida; order Alismatales; family Hydrocharitaceae; genus Ottelia; species Ottelia alismoides. Next base: position 706,523 of record JAZKJV010006367.1, on the reverse strand, counting down.
CCGCAGCGGCAGCAGCCGCGGGAGGAGCAGGACCACCTAGACCGATGCGGGAGTTACACAACCCCGGATCTACACTGATGCACCATTGGGTGGTGGTACCGGCTATCGTGGGGGACTTCAAGTTCCCCCCGAACACCTTGCAGATGCTTCCTCGTTTCCATGGACTTGCTACAGAGGAGCCCCACCTCCACCTCCAGGAGTTTTTGATGATATGCAGCACTGTCCACGACAGGCATGTGGACCAGGATACGATCCGGATGATAGCCTTCCCGTTTTCACTGGCAGATAGAGCAGCCACCTGGCTGAAGCACCTTGGGAGGTTTGTGTATACCTGGGAGCAGCTCCGCACCGAGTACTTGAACAAGTACTATCCACTCGGGCGGACGAATGCAGCGAGGGCCCTGATCAGCAACTTCTCCATGTTCCCCAACGAGCAGTTTCACGAGGCTTGGGAGAGGTTCAGAGAGCTCCTGGACAGATGCCCGCACCACGACATCACGAAGCCGAACCTTGTTCAGAGTTTCTTCAGCGGGTTGTCACCAGAGCTACAGGGCTTGGTGAATGCTTCTTGTGGCGGGTCCTACTTCGCCAAAGACCACGACCAGGTCTGGGCCATCTTTGAGGAGATGGCAGAGAACTACATGGTGATGTCCCAGACCCGGCTCTATACTCAGAAGACCCAGCCACATCAGCCGGGACCCATGCAGTACCAGCGGATAGCACGGGTAGATGCAGGTCCATCCAGTTCGTCTGCAGCCGCAGCAGCACAGGCAGAGTCGTCAGCTGCATACATGGGCATTATCAGCGAGAAGCTGGACCGCATGGAGCTGATAGAGAAGAAGCAGTGCCAGAGTATCACGCAGATGGAGCAGATGGCACAGGTCTTGAGCGACATGAAGACACAGCTCATGTGTCTCCAGGAGGCACAGACGGCTTCTCAGCCCCGTCTTCAGTCGCGAGGCGACGCCGGCAGCAGCAGCAGCTCGTCACAGCGCTCCAACACTCCAGTGCAGCCTAGACAGGTTCACCTTGTACAGGCGGAGCCGTACCAGCAACCGCAGCCCACCTACCAATCTCCACCATCTCCAGAGATGCAGATGGTGGTCTACCAGCCGGATCAGCCTCTGGCAGTACTCCCGCCAGCCCCCTTCGATGCCGAGCCGTTGATGGATGTCAACGGGATTTGGTACGACCGCCCCCAGCCTGGGATCCGACGAGACCATCCCGGATTCAGGTGGGGGAGTGGTGGTGCCCAGCCCCAGCAGCAGCCGTCAGGACAGGGAGGGCAGTACTCCCAGCAGAGCGACCAGCACCAGCCGCAGCAGCAGCCCCCAGCGTATCAGCAGCAGTCATCCTACGGTCCTCGTCCCTATCAGCAGCAGGGACAGTCTTGGAGACGTGAGCAGCAGGCTCACCAGGGATACCAGCAGCACCCTCCATCCTACCCCTCTTACCCACCACAGCAGTTCCAGCAGCCTCACCCACAGAGAGGCCACCCGTCGGGCTCCCACGAGAGCCCCGCTTTGGATGACATCGCCCGCCTCCTCACGGACCAGCAGGCCACATTCAGACGGGAGATGGACGAGTTCCGCCAGGAGATGCGGGACCTGGTGAGAGGGAAGGCCGCCATACCAGCCCAGATAGAGCTGAATCCGAACAGCCTCAAGAGGAAATCTGAGCAGGTAGTACATACTGAGTTAGCCACTCCTAGTGACCCATTTGATGATACTTCTTCGGATCTATTTGATGCTGATTTTGTCACACTTAGGAGCGGTAGGACCCCAGCAGGTGGCGGCGCCTCATCTGAGCTTCATCCAGAGGCGCCACAGGAGGAGGAGGAGAGCGGTACTGAGGCCGCTCCAGACGATGACGGTGGTACTGAGGCCACCAAGGATGCTGATCCCACCGGCGGTACTGAGGCCGCCGCTTCACCAGATCTAGGAGGTGGTACTGATGTCACCCATTCAGCCGAGCCAGCCAGCGGTACTGATGCCGCACGACGTCTACTACCAGCAGCAGCAGAGCAGCCAGCCCGTGGTGGTACTGAGGCCACCGGTGTTTGTACAGACCGTGATGTTATTTTTCCTCGTGTTCATGTATCTCGGAACTCTGCTATGAATAAAGGAAAAGGTTTACTTTCTTCTGGTCCCACTGTGGTGCATGATGTATGTGTGGATCCGGTCCTTGAACCGTCTAGACCTTTTCCTAGTCCTTCATCTGAGAAGGACCCAGTGATCCCCTTCCCTAGAGCCCTTCAGATGGGGAAGGGGAAGAAAAAAGAAAATCCCAAAAAGAGAGAGCTTGAGGAGTTCAGCCAGAGCATGATTGATCGATTCCATATCCAGCTGACCCTCCAGGAGGCTTTGCAGCACATCCCCCTTCTCCAGCGATCTTTGAGAGAGAGGACTACAGTCAGGAGGAGGAGGAGGAACCACACTTCAGAGATCCATGTGCTGACCAAAGCCACGTGCTTTGCGATCCAGAACCGACTGCCAGCCAAGAGGCCAGATTCAGGGGCCCCGTATGTCAGATGCCAGATTAGTGAGCAGTGGTTCGACCGTACTCTTCTAGATAGCGGATCGTCGATTAACCTTCTTCCGGCAGCCCTTCTCGACCGCTTCGAGTTGGGCACTCTTCGACAGAGCAGGACAGTCCTTCAGTTCGCTGATCGATCTGTCAAGAGGCCGAAGGGGTTATTACGAGACGTTATCGTCACTATTCAGGGCCTGCAATTCCCCGTGGACTTCGTAGTGTTGGACATGGAGATCCCTGAGTCAGTGACCGATACCCCCATCATCCTCGGTCGTCCGTTCTTGGCCACAGCCAAGGCGGTGACTGATCATGATAGCGGGAAGGTGTACTTTCGCATCCAGGGCGAGAGTATACAAATAGAGACGGTCGAGGACTATAGAGCCAGATCCAGATCCCGCTCAGATGCGAATACAGACTCAGAGCAGCTGACAGACGCAGAGCCAGATATCCACCAGGACTGTGATTTTGTGATCACAGATGATGAGGCAGCTTGGGCAGACCTTGAGACACAGACCACCCTCTCACTTTCAGATGCAGCTGATGCAGAGACGATAGCAGAGGAGAGTCTGGAGAGCACAGACCTGGTTCAGGATACCATTGAGGCAGCAGAGTCGGTCCTTGATCGCAGCACGAGGATTAGTGATGGTGGTGCTGAGGCCACCTTGTTCTCCGGTGGTACTGATGCCACCGCTTCTGATGCAGATCCCTCGGATTCAGAGTCTGATTGGGCCGATTGCTATGATCAGATGCCAGACCTGAGTCCATCTGAGCCTATAGATGAGGAGGAGGTAGATGCAGAGCAGAGCAGAGACAGTGCAGTAGAGCAGCCTTCTCCCGATCCAGTTTGCGAGAGTACGCTTTCACTTTCCCAGGTAGATTTGGCCGACCTTGCAGCTTTCACTCAGTTTCTTCCGCAGCCAGATTTGCCGGCACCCAGTATTCCAGAGCTGAAGCCGCTCCCGACTTCGCTGAAGTATCGATTCCTTGCGGGCGAGCCTGAGATGTACCCAGTCATCATCTCCGCCGAGTTGACTGGAGAGCAGGAATCCCGATTGATGGGGGTTCTTGAAAAGAACCGCAAGGCGATCGGATGGAGCGTAGCAGATCTCCATGGGATTAGTCCATCAGTGTGCTCCCACCATATCTATCTTGAGGAAGGGGCGAAGCCGTCGCGTGAGTTCCAGCGGCGTCTGAACCCCAACCTGAGAGAGGTTGTGATGAAGGAAATATCAAAGTGGTGGGGTGCAGGTTTTATTTATCCCATTTCCGACTCCAAGTGGGTCAGCCCCTTGCATGTGGTGCCCAAGAAGACGGGCATCACGACTGTGATCAGTGAGTCGGGAGAGGAGATTGCTACACGAGTACCCACCTCTTGGAGGGTTTGTGTTGACTACAGGAGACTCAACCAAGCCACAAAGAAGGACCATTTCCCCCTGCCTTTTATTGACCAGATCATTGAGAGACTGGCAGGGAAGAGCCATTATTGCTTCCTGGATGGGTACTCGGGCTACAACCAAGTGGCCATCGCTCCTGAGGACCAGGAGAAGACCACCTTTACCTGTCCCTTCGGCACATATGCTTTTCGACGCATGCCATTTGGGCTATGCAATGCCCCTGCGACTTTTCAGAGATGCATGCTGTCGATCTTTTCGGACATGGTAGGGGAATGCTTGGAGGTCTTCATGGATGATTTCTCGATCTACGACGACGGATTTGATTCTTGTCTTGACTGCCTAGATCGAGTACTCCAGCGATGTATTGAGTATCACTTTGTGCTATCTTGGGAGAAGAGTCACTTTATGGTGACTCAAGGGACGGTGCTTGGCCACATCATCTCCAACAGGGGCATGGAGGTTGATCCGGTCAAGGTTGATGTCATTAGGAAACTCGCACCGCCGTCCAATCTGAGGCAGCTACGGTCATTTCTGGGGCACGTTGGATTTTATAGGAGATTCATTCAGGACTTCAGCAGGATTGCCCGGCCGTTGAATGACCTCTTGACGAAAGACACCGAGTTCCTTGTCGATGACAAGTGTCTTTCGTCGTTTGCTACTCTCCAGCAGTGTGTGATTGAGGCTCCTGTCCTCCAGCCGCCTGATTGGTCTCTCCCATTCGAGATCATGACGGACGCCTCCGATTTTGCCGTAGGGGCAGTGCTGGGACAGAGGAGGGATGGAGTGCCATTTGCTATACACTACGCTAGCCGCACATTGGATTCCGCCCAGCGGAATTACACGGTCACAGAGAAGGAGATGCTAGCCGTAGTATTTGCCCTGGATAAGTTTAGATCATATATCATTGGATCTAGAGTGACTTTGTTTACAGATCACACCGCCATCAGGTACCTCATGGCAAAGAAGGATGCCAAGGCCAGACTGACTAGATGGATCCTTCTACTCCAGGAGTTCGACATTGAGATTAAGGATAAGCCTGGAGTCAAGAATGTGGTGGCGGATCATCTCTCCCGATTAGAGCAGCCTGAGGATTCTGAGCAGATTGATCCTATTAGAGATACCTTCCCAGATGAGGCGATCCTTGCTATCGCCTCACTCCCATGGTACGCCGATATTGTGAACTTTCTCGTTGTGGGGAAAGTCCCACAAGATTGGCCCAGGCAGAGGCTTGAGACCTTCCTTGCGAAGGCCAAGTCTTATCATTGGGAGGATCCAATCCTTTACCACGAAGGAGGGGATAGCGTCTGGCGTCGGTGTATTCCTCAGGAGGAACATCATAGCGTCCTCACTTACTGCCACAAGCTTGAGGCAGGAGGACACCATTCTGGGAGGAGAACGGCACAGAAAGTGCTCAATCCGGCTTGTGTGGCCTACCCTCTTCAAGGACTCAGATGAGTTCGTGAAGAGGTGTACTGACTATCAGAGGATGGGCACTTGTGGACAGCGTGATATGATGCCGATGCAGCCCATTCACTTCTGTGAGGTTTTTGACGCATGGGCATCGATTTCATGGGTCCATTCCCTAAGAGTCAGGGATTTGAGTACATTCTGTTGGCCGTGGATTATGTGAGTCGTTGGGTGGAGGCTATCCCCACCCGAGCCGCTGATGCGAGGACAGTTTGCAGATATTTGAGGAAGCATATCATCACGCGGTTCGGGGTTCCACGAGTTCTGATTTCTGATGGGGGATCTCACTTCATCAACGACCAGGTGAAGGCACTTGCTAGCGAGTTCGGCATAGATCATCGTGTTGCTACACCTTACCATCCACAGACGAATGGTCTAGCCGAAGTGTCGAATAGGGAGATCAAGACTATTCTGCAGAAAGTCGTCCGCCCTGACCGAAAGGATTGGTCACAGCTTTTGGACTCGGTCTTGTGGGCATATAGGACGTCTTTCAAGACACCTTTGGGCACATCTCCCTTTCGCCTCGTATATGGCAAGCCATGTCATTTACCTGTTGAGCTGAGGCACAAGTCACTTTGGGCAGTTACAGACATACTTATGGATTCAGATGGTATAGGAGACCAGAGGAGGGCAGAGCTAGCTGCCCTGGAGGAGCTTAGAGATGCAGCTTTCTCAAGCAGCCTACATTATAAGGAGAAAGTCAAGGAGTGGCATGATTCTCATATCAGCCACAAACATTTTGAGATTGGACAGAGAGTATGGCTGTTTGATGCGAGGCTTAGATTATTTCTAGGGAAGCTACAGAGCAAATGGAAAGGACCTTATCTGGTTCGGAAGGTACACGACAACGGTAGCATCGACATATCTGAGTTGTCTTCTGAGAGTACCTTCCGAGTGAACGGCCAGCGGCTCAAGCCATTTCTAGATCATGAGCCGCGGGTCGTTGATATTGCCCCTATTCATTTTGCGTGAGATGTGGTCTTTGACTCACATCTAATGCATCTCACGCCTGAGCTTTACTGATCTTCCGCTGTATATAGATCCAGATGTCCATATCATCACATTCTTTAGTCCCACATCCCTTTCTTCATCTTGTGATTATGCTATACTTAGAGTGCACTTTACCCTAAGTATAGGGGGGATGTGAGACCTTTCGGGTACTTCTTTTGTTTCTGTCTACCCCTGTTTTGCTGCCTATACTTAGGGGCATTTCACCCTAAGTATAGGGGAGGTAGACCCTGTACATTCTCCACTCAGGTTTTCCCTTCGTGTACAGCCTGCTATACTTAGGATTACTTGATCCTAAGTATAGGGGGGAGACCTGAGTCCCTCTTGACTTTTCATTTCCCTTTTGTATAGCCTTTCTTTTCACTTCCCTATACATAGCACGAGTTATGTCTTCTTCATCGCTCTTGACTCTGAGGACATCGTTCGAGCTAAGTATAGGGGGGTGTGTATATATTTCATATATACTTTAGCCATAACTCGTACTTTGTGTGAGTGTGTTAATAAATAAAATGGCTAAAAACCACAAAAATTAAAAATTTTCATGTACATAATCTTCTTTTATTTGCACATACATAGCTAGTGTACAAATTATTTTTGTAAAAATGATTTCAAAAATCTTTTGTGTAAAGCTTGTGTAAATATTTTTGTATCAAAATTATGTATATAGTACAAAATTTTTCCAAAATGTTTTGAAAATCAAAAAGTTTGCAAAAATCTTGTGTAAATGTGTGTAAATATCTTTTTGCAAAACTTGCACTTCATGCATCATCATTCATGATTTCAAAACATTTTTCAAAAATTTTGCATGATTGTAAAATTTGTGTAAATATGCATCTTTTTGTACATATGTATATAGTTTTTCTGGATGATAGTTGACATTTAAACTAGCCTGGAATCAAATTGAGAAATGGAGCTTGATTAAGATCTTAATCCACCTAATTCTAAGAGGAACCTTATAGGGCTTAGGTTTAAGGCTTTTCAGGTCCATGGTGACTTAATTCTTTGAGTCCACTAGGCTATGATCACATGTCATCTCAATGAGCCTAAGTAGAGCACTTAACAACAACACATGACTCATATAGATTATGGCTTTACTTGGACACCAGCACTATGCACCGAGCTCTCTACGGATGAGGTGGTGAGGAGGCAGTCTTCCTTGACTTGGGGTAGCATATGAGGGTAGTACTTCTAGGCGGAACCTCTCTTCTTCTTATAGTGAAGGAAGTGCGTCTCAACTTGGTCTGGTTGCCATGAAGTCTAACGACGGGAGTTGTGGGTTGCAATAAAGCTTCAAAAGAGGGATAGTCTACTGGCTCAAGAGGAAAAACTCCTGTATATATGCTGCACATGTATATGTTGTATAGATGCACTCGAAAAAAAAAAGTGCAAAAAGAAAAGAACTCCAAAAAAAAGTGGTGGGTCTGAGAGAAAATGATAATCCCACCGGAGTATGTATATAAGTGCAATAAGCAAAGCTTGGTTTCATGATCCACCTGTTGTAGCATGCAGCAGGGAGACTTGGCTACACTGGTCAAGCTCCCAAGGGTACTTGGCTACACTGGCCTTGACCCATTCTCTTCTTCCCCCTCTTCTTGAGCCGGTTGTACTTGAACTTAGAAGGGAATACCCCGCTCCTCGAGGAAAGAGTGGCCAGATTGAGGTCATAGAGTTGCCTGTTGGGGAGGGTTGTCAAGTTGCCATTTCTAAGGTGGAGAGCTTAGACCTCACTTTCACAGGACAAGGGAAGATTCATGGTCTTCAGGGTTTGTGATTGATGACTTGTTCTGATCTGGAGCATTGAGGAGTCTTGGTTATAGATTAGTGGAACTTAGAGGCTGTTAGGTTTTAAGCTTAAGTCTAAATAAGGTTCCGACACATTAATAATCCAAAGATCTGATTGAGCTCCATACCTCAATTTAATGAAGGCAAGTTTAATAATCAACCTTGATCCATGTACATTCTCTTTTTCTTTTTCTTTCTTTCTTTTTCACTTCTTTTTCAAATAAGTGTTTGCTAAGGGACTAGCAAAGTATAGTATAGGGGGGTGATGAATACCCATTCATCACTCTTTATTCTTATATTTTAGCTACAAAAACCTATGCAAATGCATGTAGATATGTGTAAATAGGAAAAGTTAGCAAAAGCATGCATCTTGTAAATATCTATAATTAGCATGTTTTTGTGCAAAAATAAAAGAATAAAGATGAAAAAGAAAAAGAGGGAAATATTTAGAATAAATATTGAGCAACCTAACCCAAGGGAGGGCTCAGCATGGGCCTGACCGCATAAAAATCAAAGTAGAGGGAGATAGGGGCTCTTGTGCATATATTTGTAAATAAATAAAATTATATTTTCCTCACCCAAAAAGATGCTTGTATATATTTTGTATATATTTAGAAACTATTAAAAACAAAATAAAAACTTAAAAATCAAAAATCCAAAAATATCCCTTCACCATATACATAGACCATCCTCCTACATGTTTTTAACCTTGTAAATAAATTTATTTATTTTCAAAACTTTTTGTAAATATTCTATGTTATATAGTGTAAATAAATAAAATAAAAAGAATCAAAACTAAAATCAAATAAAAAATTACAAAATTAAAAATACAAAAATACATTGTATATATACCATGTATATAAATGTATATAACTATTTATTTCACCTATGTATATAGACAATAAAAATAAAATAAAAATATCCTTTTATTCCTCATTTTATTCTATAAATAAATAAAATATAAATTAGGAATAAAAATGTATAAAAATAACTAATTAAAAATCAAAATTAAAAACCCTATATTGTACATATACCTATATATAGCCCTAATATGTAAATACCTTATTTTTCTTTCCAAAAAATTAATTAAAAATCACAAAAAAATAGAAAAAAATAAATTAAAAATATTTCATGTTTTAAGTTTTTGAAAATTCGGTCATTTTATGGCCCAAAAAAATCAAATAAAAATTTAAAGCTTGGCGGGCTCTGATTGGTCCACGGGGGATTGTTGACCCCCGGTCAACTCCCCCCCAGGACCACCAGAGCCGGGTCCTCTGTGCCCGACCCGTTTTCTCCCATTTTTCCACAGATGACCCGATCGCCAACCCCCCAAATCCCGGGTCCGGATCACTCCACTCGCATCCGGCATCCTCGTCGGAGCCGCTCCCTCGGGATCCGCGCGCTCCTGAGCTCGCCCGATCACCATCTTTCCGGACCCCTAGCCGTATATAGCATGAGCTCCGCCCCCATTTTCATGCATCTTTGGCTCTCCACCCTTCGTCCCGTGACCTCCACCGCAGTCCCTGAGGTGACAGCTCTCGATTGCTCGTGTCGCAGCGAGGAGGGGGTGGCCGGACCACTGATCCGGCGACGTTGCGCCGCCGTGCTCTGCCCAGTGCAGGAGCTCGAGCCTCAGGCCTTGACGACCTTCGAGGCCACGACCAGGAGCTACCTAAGCTCCAGCACAGTCTTCCACACCGCCCAGGTAACCTTCTAGCCTTCTTATTTAGCCTAATTTTTAGTTAGCCCCAAATCGAAGCTCCGCCGCGTTCCGTCGATTCCGGTCATCTTGCATATCCTTTCGATCATCGGAACACCCAGTCACATTCGCCATCCCTCCGCGCACCTTCTCCGCCCCTTCGTTCAACCCAGCTCGCACAGGAGCTGGGATTCGAGCTCCACCGTCCTTCGCTCGCCGGAGCTCGCTCATCCCGACGCATCGTCCACCCTCACGCCGCTTCATCGGGTCGGGGCACTTTGCCCTCGACCCGCGAAGCTTCTGGGTTACTTTGCAGGTCAAGAGGAAGCCATCTGAGGCTTCTCTACATCCAAGCCAGGAGCTTCCCTCCGCCGACCTCGCCGGAGCCCCTCCAGGGCTCGGCTGGGCCATCAGAGGGCACCACCAGCTGCGGGACGTCATCGCCGACCTTCCCCGATCTTCAGAGGCAGCTGAGGAGGACCACAGCACGCGCACGAGGCCGGCGAAACTCACCGGCCACCTGTTCTTCGAAGGTCCTCGAGCACCGTCCGATCACCCGCAGCTCCCCAGTTCGCATCCCGTCCGTCCATTCCAGGAGGAGCAGTCACCGTTGATCATCTCGAGGGTTGATCGAGACCGTCAGAGCAGAGAGAGAGGCACCAGCACCCGCCAGCCGTTGGATCGTCCACGTGCCCTCCTCTGCACCGTCGATCGGCCCACGTGCGGAAGGAGAGAGAGGCGCCAATCACCAGCACCGTTAGATCCGCCACGCGTCCACCATCCAGCCGTCGACGTAATAAAGGGGTAAATTACCTTAGGCCCCCTCTTAGTTTATGTTTTACGTGTCAGTCCTGTAAATATTTTAAGCCTTCTATTTACGTAGGGTTAATTGCACATTGGACCCCGTGCTTGTTAATATTTGCACTTATGCCCCTGTATGTGTGAGCCACGTGCTTCGTCACGTGTAGTTTTGGTTTATTTGCAACTCTTATCATGTAGTTCTGGTTGCTTTATGAATGAATAGAAACTTTCTGGTAATTGCATATATGCCCCTGTGAGCGTTTTATTTGCACATGTGCGTCTTTTAGTGGGTCATTTGCATAACAGCCCCTGGACTTTTTGGTACGAGTTACCAAAAGGTCCTAGGACTTGTTTTTATTACCAGAAGGTCCCTGAGTGCCCCAGGCACGCGCCACGCGCGTGACTTGCTGGGAAAATTGCACCTGGACCCCCATATCTTCGGGTATTTGCACTTAAGTCCCTGTGCACAGTGCCCCCTTTTGATTTTTGAATAAAATATCAAATCACCTCCAAATTCGATGAAAATTTGACACATGGCTCCTGCCATGTTGTAGGATTTTTGAGAATTTTTTAGGACATTTTTTATTTTATTTGTTATTTTTAAAAATTCAAAAACCTCTATTTTAGCTACTGTCTAGAATTAAAAATCCCAAAAAAATATAAAAACCCCCTCAAAAATTCCATAAAAATTAGGTACTGTTTCTTTTGTGTGTTTTGATTTTCTAGCCAATTTTGGATATTTTCCATTGCTTAAAAACCCTAAAAATTCAAAAACACCTAAAAACTCATAAAAATTATAATAAATAATTTAAAAACCCAAAAACAATAATTTTGGTGCTCAAATTTTCCTCAATTTATCTAGTTTATAGGAAAATTACCTCCAGGCCTTCTTGAGATCCTTAAATATTTTATCTTTGGATTTTGGGCCTGGCTGGACAGTACCTTGTCTTTTTAGCACTGTTTGATTTTTAGAAAATAAAATACACTTTATAAAAATCCCAAAAATTCACCAAAAATACTAGAAAACTAAAAACATAAAAACATTTTTGTTTGAATTTTTGCTTGATTTTTGACACATTTAATAATTAGCTAAAGCTTGCTTGTTTTTGTGCTTCTTTTATTTCCTTCACTTTTAAAAATCCAAAAAAATATAAAAATTATTAAAAACCACTAAAAAATCCTTGTATTTTATTTTATTTGATTTTTACTACTTCGTAGGCCCTTGGCCAACCCGTGCTCCTTGTGTTCGACCCTGGGTGCTATACCAGGTTAATCTCATAGCTGGACCGCTCCTTTTGAGCTTGATTGATTTTACGTGTTTTGAGTGGTCTGATTTTTCTTGATATACCTAGTCTGAGTGATCGAGGTCGCAACGACCATTTCTATACCTTTTCCTTAGTCATTTAGACCGGTTATCAGTCTCTGTAATTTACCCAAGGGTTTTCTCTCTATATAAGAGACCCGAGGGCTCTATGGAATAACATAACAGAGTATCGATTACTCCAACATGGTATCAGAGCCAAAACCCTAACCCTAGGGTTTTCTCCACCCGCCCCCGCCCCCCACCTCTCCAGCCGCCGCCGCCGGTCCTCCAGGGCTCCCAGCCCTTCATCGGCCCCTCCCTCCGCCGCAGTCAGGCCCCCAGCCCCCCCCCCCCAGTCCTCCGCCGCCAGGCCCCCAGGCCCTCCCGCGGTGCCGCCAGCCCTCCTCCGGCGCCTACAGCTCTCCGTCGGGCCCCTCCCAGCAGCCCGCGGTGCAGCCAGCCCTTTGCCAGGCGCCTCCCAGCCGCCGGCGGTGCACAGCCTAGCCGCCGTGTACCCTTAGTTGCCCCCACTCTCTTCTGCCAAGGCTTCCACAGCTGTTATTCGTCCCCGGGGCCGGCGCACCTTCGGTCCATTCCAAATATATGATGGATTCAAGTGCATAACGTCTACATGTGCACTTGAATCCTCACATGTCGTGGTAGACACCGGTTACTTGGTCTATCATTCCTAGTCGTTCTTCTCCGCCAATATGTCAGATCAAAAGGTCGATATGCCCGCCATCGGTGCCTTCAAAGGTTCGACACCTATCGTCAAAATGGACGGGACCAACTACGAACTGTGGGCAATGCAGTTCCTCAGTCTCATGAAGTCGTGTGGTAAGAAGCATATTCTTACCGAGGATGAACCGCCGGAGAAGACAGGAATATATGCCTCATGGGAGGCTAATGATGCGTATGCCAAAGTTTGGCTCTCAGGAACGCTCACAACGGAGATAGCGAATGATGTTCTCCATTAGCCCACCGCCAAGGTGATGTGGGATATTTTGGCCACGACGTACTCTCAGGTACGCAACGAGACGAAGATGCTCCAGTTGCAGCATGATATCTTTACCACGAAGCAGAATGGAAGACCTCTTCATTCCCTGTACACGTCGCTTCGTGGAATGTTCGAGAAGCTCTATAGCACTATTCCGCTCACAGCCACGCCGGAACAGCAGAAGACGTTCCGCAACGCCACTATGGTTGGCGTATTACTTGCTGCCCTTGACCCTGAGTACGAGGCAGCACGCTCTCAGATTCTTGCAGATGCCACCATCCCACCGATGGAAGAAGTATACAGGAGGCTCAGTCGTGTACCTGTTCCATCGAATACAGCGACTGCACCTCCATCAGCAATGGCAGTTTCCAGGGGACGTGGTGGTTCGTCCTCATTTCGTGGCAGAGGAAGTGGTGGACGTGGCCGCGGAGGTCGCATACGCTCTACGTGCTCATTCTGTCGTCGTACTGGTCATTCGGAGGATACATGCTATTCCAAGCATGGCTTCCCTCCTTCTGCACGTGTAGCTGATCATGTTCAAGGTCCACCAGCATCTACTCCAGATCACAGGTTCGAGGAGCTAGTGGTACGGCTTCGTGATATTATGCCACAGTCCGCGTCAGAGGGTGCTGAAGCTTCTGATGTTGCGGCCTCGGTGTCAGCGAGTACATCTGCTTCAGCCAGTGCCTCAGGTAGTCCTTCAGTCTCATTTCATAGTCATGATCTCACAGGATGGATTGTCGACTCTGGAGCTACCATCATCTCTGCCGTGAGAAGGATATTCTGCAGTCCTACAGAGCTGTTCAGCCTGGTCGCTCTGTACTCATTGCTGATGGCACTCATTCCCCATCATCGGTCAGGGGGAGACGGTTTTGCTACCCTCTATGCACCTGCAGAATGTTCTACATGCTCCAGAATTCTCTATGAACCTCTTATCCATTAGTCAGATTACACGTGATTTGCACTGTCGTGCTATTTTTGACCCATCGTCTGTTATTTTTCAGGACATACTAACGGGCAGGGTGATTGGCTGTGGCTCTGAGCACAATGGCCTCTATCGTCTCATCCGAAACTCTTACGCTGGCGTCTCACTACATTCCCAGGGCTCCGTATCTCTGTATACCTGGCATCTTCGGTTTGGTCATCTGCCACTTCAGAAAATGCGTCACCTCCTGCCTCAGATCTCTCCGAGTTCTTCTTTTCGTTGTAAAGCATGTCAGTTAGGGAAGCACCATCGGTCTAGCTTCCCCAGTCGTCAGAGTCGGAGCAGTAGCTCCCCATTTGAGTTATTTCACATAGATATTTGGGGTCCAAGTCGTGTCCCAGATCATCAGGGGCACAGGTTCTATTTAGTTGTGGTTGATGATTTCTCTAGAGTGTCCTGGACTTTTCTTCTTAAAAATAAATCTGAAGCGGGAAATGTTATTCAAAATCTCATCAATGAAGTTCAAAATTTTTTTTCCTCTACTGTTAAGTATGTGCGTACTGACAATGCATTGGAGTTCTGCACTCGCTCACTTGCTCGCTTCCTTTCTTCTAAAGGCATTATCCACCAAACCACATGTGCTTACACATCTCAACAAAATGGGGTTGCAGAATGAAAGCATCGACATTTCCTTGATATTGCACGCACATTACTTATTCAAAGTTGTGCTCCATTATCCTTTTGGGGGGATGCTATACTTACAGCATGCTACCTAGTCAACAGAATGCCTACGACTGTTCTTGGGGAAAAGTCTCCAGTTTCTGTTCTTTTTCCCGACAAAGATTTGTTTACACTTACACCTCGGGTCTTTGGCACTGTTGCATTTGTCCACCGCTTATCTCCAGGACTTGATAAGCTATCTCCTAGGTCTATCAATTGTGTTTTTGTGGGTTACTCCAGGACACAGAAAGGATACCGTTGCTATGACCCTGTTCATGACAAGTACTATGTGAGTGCAGATGTTACATTTTTCGAACCTGTCATGTACTTCTCCCCTGCAGGTGACAGATTGGTCTCCTCCACATCCACAGATTCCAATGTCTATGTGCCTCCACCTCCAAGCCTGGGTCAATCCTTTACTCCACCAACACAACCACCACCACCACCACCCCGCCACCACCTCCTGTTGTACCTTTTACCAAGTTCTATACAAGGCGGTCAGGCCCTGCTCAAGCTACATGTCAACCATCCAACACGCCTCAGGTATGTTCTGATGATAACACTAATGATGGGTTAGACAATACACCTGTGCAGGAGCCTTTACTACAGGAGGAGGATCAACCGGTCAACACAGTCATGGATGATTTGGATCGGCCCATTGCTCACAGGAAGCAGCGAAGACACTGTGCTTCATATCCTCTTGCCTCTCAAGTCTCATTTGATCGTCTCAATGGGGATTTCAAGAAGTTCGCAGCTGCTGTCTCGTCAGTTGAGATTCCACGGACATATCAGGATGCCATGAAGATTGACTGCTGGCGTCTAGCCATGGAAGAGGAGATGCGTACCTTGCAATCTAGAGGGACTTGGTCTCTTGTCCCCATTCCTCCAGGTGCCTCCGTGGTGAGTTGCAAGTGGGTGTTTACGGTGAAATATCATGCGGATGGACGTCTAGACAGATACAAGGCCAGACTTGTAGCAAGGGAATTTACCCAGACATATGGGGTAGATTATTTGGATACTTTTTCACCAGTGGCGAGACACTCCACTCTTCACATCCTCCTATCTATTGCTGTGGTACGTAACTGGACCATTTTCCAGCTTGATGTCAAGAATGCTTTCTTGTATGGTGATCTACAGGAGGAAGTCTACATGCAGCAGCCACCAGGGTTTGCTGCTGAGGGGGAGACTCAGATGGTGTGTAGACTTCATAAGGCTATCTATGGCCTCAAACAGAGTCCCCGAGCATGGTTCCAGAAGCTTTCCCAGCTAATTGAACGACAGGGGCTCAGGAGATCAAATGCGGACCATTCACTGATCGTCCAGAAGACCCCTAGAGGTACAGTTGTTGTTATGATATATGTTGATGACATCTTGGTCACAGGAGATGATGCTCAAGGGATTGAGATAACCAAGTCCCTGTTAGGAAACCTGTTCGTGACGAAGGATCTAGGCACGATACGATATTTTCTGGGGATAGAGTTTGCAAGAAATGCACAAGGAATGGTGATGACTCAAAGAAAATATGTCACAGACTTGCTAGTTGAAACAGGAATGACTGGATGCAGACCTTCAAGTGCACCTATGGACCCAAGCATGAAGATGTACGATGATGATACCAAGGAGGTGGACAAGAGAAGGTACAGAGAGATGGTGGGTAAGCTCTTATACATTACTATAACTCGACCGGATATTGCCTTTGCAGTAAACCGGGTGAGTCAATTTATGGAGCAGCCGAGGCAAGTTCATATGGATGCCCTGTATATGATATTGAGATATCTGAAGTCTTCCCCAGGCACAGGGTTGCTATTCAAGAAAGATACAGATCTATCTATTTCAGCTTGTGCAGATGCAGATTATGCAGGATGTCCAAGGGATCGTAAGTCTACTTCTGGATTTGCTATCTTCATAGGAAGCTCTTTAGTCTCTTGGAAAAGCAAGAAGCAGACTGTTGTGGCGAGATCCAGTGCTGAATCCGAGTACAGAGCCATGGCACAAGCAAGCACAGAAATGATGTGGGTTAAAGCAGTCTTAGAAGATCTGAATGTAGATGTCCCCTTGCCTATGAATCTTCAATGTGACAATCAGGCAGCATTGTTTATTGCCAACAATCCAACTTTTCATGAGAGAACAAAGCACATCGAGGTGGATTGTCATTATACTAGGGACATGATTCAGAAGGGCTTCATTTCCACTTCTCATGTCAGTTCAGAGGACCAGACTGCTGACATATTCACCAAGCCATTGCTCAGAGGACATTTCCAGATATGTTCTTTCAAGCTGAGCATGATAGATATCTATGCTCCATCTTGAGGGGGAGTGTAGAGGTTTATATATATTGCGATGTACTGTTTCATATTTTCTATTTATATATTGTATGTCTCTGTAATTTACCCAAGGGTTTTCTCTATATATAAGAGACCCGAGGGCTCTATGGAATAACATAACAGAGTATCGATTACTCCAACAGAGGTTACCGCCAACGAGAGCTGAAGGGGCTCACAGACTCCTCGTCGAAGGTGGGTGCTGGAGAGCGTGGAGGGTCACGTGTAGTTGCCCTGACAATCGATAAGAGGGGGAGGGGTTCGGGCGAGAAGGAGAAAGGACATTGTTCACACGAGCACGGGCGGCCTTTGCATTGGGAACGAGATTTTTTGGGGAAAAGAGGATTGATCACATCCCTTGGATATATTTTGATCCAGCGGCTGAGAATTCTGGTACATGGAACTTTCTTACACAATGGTGCAAGCTCCCCATCCCCTAAAAAAATATCTATATACATATGTTAAAGCTGAATTTTACCAAGCATTTAACCATGCTTGGACACGTGGCTTCTCCCACGGTCCCTATTCTCAAATCCTCTATCTCCATCTATTTCTCTCTCTATCTTTTTCCTTCCAAGGCCCTCCTCTTTCCCCTCTCTCTCTCCACGTCTCTCCTCTTTCCTCCCTCTCTCTCCTCTGCCACGTCTCTCCTCTTTCCTCCCTCTCTCTTCTCTCTCACGTCTCTCCTCTTTCCTCCTCTCTCTCCTCTCTTTCTCTTCAAATCTCTCTTTCTTTTCTCTCCCGAGTCCGTCACTTCTCTTTCCTCTCTCTCTCACGTCTCTCCTCTTTCCTCCCTCTCTCTCTCTCCTGTCCTCCCTAACGTCTCTCCTCTTTCCTCCCTCTCCCTCCTCTCTTTTCTCTCCCAAGTCTCTTCTCTTACCTCTCTCTCCTCTTTATCTCCCTCTTTCCTTCTAAATTTATAACAATACCAATATCTTCTCTATCTCTTCTCTTCCTCTCTCTCCTCTTTATCTCTCTTTCTAAATTTATAAATACAAAATATCACAAATCAATAGCCAATCAATTTAAAAGAATTTTATTAATATCTTAATAAATTTGTATTAATTCAACGGTATATTATAAAATTCTAATAAAAATTCTTAAATTACCTAATAATGTATTACATATATTATTAATGTTTGTTCAAAAAATAAATATGATATTATATTTTAAATAAATCAAAGTTAACCATAAAACCACATACAAACTTTAAAAATACATAAAAAGTCAATATTTTTTTCAAATCCCTGAAGATCCGCTAGACATTAGCGTGGAAGTTATGTTATTATTATGATATATAAGTTTTTTTGATTTTGATGATCTCGGAGCTTTAATTTTCATAGAAATTCAGTTAATCGGTAAGTGAAATTATATTATAATGTGAAATTAAATGTAAAATCATCATCTTACTTTTTTTTATAAATTATTCAAGATGTTTAGGGGATACTATTTTGTTAAGTTTCGTAAAATAATTCATACATATTCATAAATAGTAGACAAACAAATGAAGAAAATATAGAAATGGAAGATCTTAGGTTTAATTTTGTATGTCCATTTCAATTAATATTATATGTAGTTATTATTAAAATAAAAAAACAATGTTGTGGATTGACTATTTTAAATCTAATTGTGAACAACAAGAAGAGAGTTGATCATAATATGGGAGAAACTGTCCTTGAATTTTCAAAAAAGATATGGTTCTTCATAGAGATAATCCAACCATTATTATCTTCTTAGCGATGATTGTGCGAAACTTCAAAGGTATAATTCTTTTCCTTTTCTTTAACAAGTAAATATTAATTATATATTATCAACTATAATTTTTTACACTAACTCTTTTATAGAAAGAACCTTTATTTGTTTAATATTAGCCTCTGAGTTCTTCATAAAAATAGATACACCTGAGTTAGCGTGGATTCGATTCATTTGTATGATATTCCATTTGAAAAGTTTTTATACTAGATTATATTTTTCACATATTTCAATAATTTAATTTTCTATTTTTCAACCTTTTTTTGGGATTTAATGTTGGCTGACCGCTTTACAGTATGTGTATTCATCAATTTCAAATCTTAGATAATTTACCAATTAAGTATCCTTTTATATTATATGTAGAAATCAATAAATTTTTTTAAAATTAGATCATGAAATATCTACATATAAATATATTTATACTGATATTTAAAATTTTATTTATCACAAAGATGTGGTATCGATGGAAAGAAGACAACTTCTATTTTTTAATCTTTTTACTATATTTTTTATTATGATGTTTAGCATTTGCTTCTGATTAAATCGGTTAAATTTGAGTATACATCAAATGCAAGGGAAAATACATATAATTTTTATAGATATATTTTTACTTCTATTATTAACTTATGATTTCTTTTTAGGGTATTTATCAGTTGTGCCCCTCTAAGATATTGCAATTTCAGTTATACCCCTCTCTCTTTTTAGGAATATCAATTGTGCCCCCAAACTTCATGCCTTTCTACCACTTGTACCCCTCGGGTTAGTTGTCGTTCATTTCCAATGCAAACGGACGTCAACTTTGGGATATAACGAGAATTAAATTAAAAGTAAAAGCTGAAAAGGTCATTTTCTCATCTTTTCTTCCTCCTCCCCCATCCTCTTCCTCTTCTTCCCCTTCTCTTCCTCCTCCTGCTCCTCTACCGCCTCCTACCCCGCCCCCAGGTGTGCCCTCTGCCCCGAGCACCTTCCCCCGCCCTCGCACCGCCTCCTCCGCCCCGAGTTCCTTCCCCGCCCTCACGTCGCCTCCTCTCCACCAGCCCCTGCCACCCCAGTGCCTCCGCCTCCTCCCCCACCCCCAAGTGTGCCCTCATCCCCCGCACCTCCCCTTTCCCCCGCCCCCAGGTCGCCCCCTACCCCACCACGGCTCCCCCTGGCCAGCCTCCTCCCCCCGCCACCATGTCACCCCCTACCCCCGTCGCCCCGCAGCTCCCTCTACCCAACCGCCGCCCCCGTGCCTCCCCCCTCCCTTTGCACCTCCCCATGCCCTGCCTCCCCCCCCCCCCCCCCCGCTCTCGCGCCCCCAGGTCGCCCCAACCTCCCCCCCACACTGCCTCCACTTGCCGATACCCTTCTCTCTGCCCTGGCATCTGCACGACCCTTCCGAGTTAGTTCGCCTCTGCCGCGCGCATGGGCAACGACCTCCCTGGCCCTCGTCCTCATCCGTGTCATCATCAACGTCCTCGAGCTCGACCTTCACGGTGCCATCGTCATCGACGAAAATGTCAGTGCTTGAAGAAATAGTGCAGATCCATCAACGTGGAGGTGTGGGATATTTTTTCTAAATATACCCCTTTAATAACACCATGGTTTGATTAAACCATGGTTAAGTTCACGATTAGAGTAACGGAGGGGCACAACCGATAAAACGATAAAGTTGAGGGCACAAATGATATTCCCAAAAAGAGAGGGGCATAACTGATATTCCAATATCTCGGAGGAGCACAACTGATAAAAACCCTTCTTATTAACTTATTTACATATTCGTTACAAGAAAACATCAATTAAAATTAAGTCAACATTAAACCGACTCCGCGTAGCTGTATAATTATGTTAGTTTAATAAGATTTTCTTGCAGTATAACCATGCAATTCAATATTCATTTACATTTCAATGACGGTTGTTATCTGCAATTATTTATATGAACTTATTCCATTCATAACATAAATGCATAACATTTATTTTTTCTTAAAAAATATAAATTAAATCTTATAATAACACGCAAACTTTTTTTATTATTTTTTAATATTTAAAAGAAAATAGTAAAATTTAATATTTTTTAAATCATATCAACTCAATTTTAGTTCGGCTCGAAGAGAGGGATACATCCTAGTGTACATAAAGCGGATTGGACACGCAGTAAGTATCGACCGCTTACGAGCGCCATATGAACAGACAGGGGTAAAAATGTAATGTTCTTGAAGTCGGCTCAGGAGATATCGATAAGTGGTCCACATGGATGCGACCCAAATTTCTTCTAGTCCTCTTCTCGTTTAACGCAGCCCTTTGACACGTTGCCGAGGATTAGGGTTAGGGTTCATGGGGAGGGCAGATGAAGAAGGTGAAAGTGCCGATCTGGCCGAGCAGCCAGATCTCAAGCGGCGGAAGCGTGACGACGACGACGAGGGGGAGTCGATCATTCCCATGGACGTTCTGCTACTCATTTTCGCGAGATTGAGTGTGGTTAATCTGATCCGCTCCGGCGTTGTCTGCGTCTCATGGAGGTCGGCAATGAAAAAGAAGCACAGTCTTTCCCCGAGGACGATCCGCCCATGGCTGGCTCTCCCCAAGGAAATCATGGCCCCGGCCCCGAACCACCGCGCTCTCTTCCTGGACACCAACACCGGCAAGACCTACACCATTCACCTCCCCGAGCTCCACCAGAAGCGTCTCGTTGGGAAGTCCGACCACGGATTTCTCGTCTACGAGGACCAGCTCTCGAATTGCCTGTCGATGATCATCCCCATCACCAGAGCAACCATCTGCTTCCCGCCCCTCCCTGCCCCACATTGTCGAGTCAATCGAGTTCTGGTTGTCTCCTCCTCCTCCCCTTGTTCTTCTAAGGAAGAAGTCTCTACTAGCACAGGTTATACCGTGGCGATCATACGGGGCAAATCGTTTATGGTATTTGCCGCCGCCAGGAATCTCAAGACTTTGCATCTGTCAATCCTAGATCGTATTTACGTGTCTGAGCTCCACATATGCGGAAAGAAGTTCTGTGGACTCTACCGTCAGAATCCCCCGAGGAGCGATGCGTATTATCAGTTTTTCACCTGTGATCTCCACGACTACACCGGTTTCAAGATGTGGGCCTTCAAATTCTACAGTTGTCCTTGGTCCCTCTCCGATTTTGGGGGTTCATTCCCGGATCACGAATCAGATGATGAATGTGAAGATCCGAACGATTGTCTCAGATTTTGTTGCGAAACCTTTTACTACCCCGTGATTTTGCCCAATGGCGACCTGATCGTGATCTGACGCGGTGTTGTATATCCTCCGCGCACCGTCATTGTCAAGGTTTATAGGATGCCGATCGACCTGCTCGGAGAAGCAGAGATCGCTACAAGTCTCGGGAACTATGCCGTCTTCTTGGATGAACTCTGCCCGATTGTGCTGTCTACACTTGAGTTCCCAGAACTGAAACCCAGCACCATCTACTTCAATGACCACTGCTACCATATGGACAACTCTGGCATGAGCTGGAGCCCTGATAAAGAATTGTTCATGTACGACGTGGAAGCTCAGCATATGGGGGACTACTTACCCATCTCTATGTACCTTCAAGATTATATATCATCTACATGGTTTATGCCTGCATTGTAACATTTTTCTTCATTATAAACAACCATTCTCTGGTGATCGGTTTACATAGGTGATTATATCCTTCTTGAAATATCTTGTAATTTTCAATTTCTAGAGGACTGAATCGATAACACTGCTGACTAATTTGAAGTCCCTGCTGAGTAACCTGATGCATATATCATAGGAATGTTTGCTTTTTATTAAAACTAGGATGTAACCCGCGTTTCGCTGCGGAAATAAATTAGTTTTTAATGTATATTTAAATATTATCTTGAAATGTTTAAATTAAAATTGAAAATGAAAGAATTGAAAAAAAGAGTAAAGAGAATAAACATGATTCAGAGCCTCGTACACGTCAAATCCTCCTTTAACCAAAGAGGGTGAGGGTGGGCAGCTTTTCCCTCAGCAGATTCTTTTTCTTATATATGCTGAAGTACTGCCATGTGATGGTTAGTAACTAATAAAAATGCATATGAATCATCCACCTTATTTGCATGCATGATAGGTGCGAGCCTTCTTCAGAGGCATTTGAGTGCAAAGATGGAAGGTCTGGCGGGATTTCCTCCACGGCCCTGATAAGAAGAAAAGGTCCAACCAGAGCGGTTGGCCTCAATTCTTGATGACAGAGGATAAGAAGTCAAAGCAAGGAGTGAATGACAGAAGTGATGTACGATTAGGCGAGCAGGAAGAAGAGGGAATTCAACATGCATGATGTATTTTAATTCTAAATATTCGGTAGTCAAAAGCACCGGACACGCCTGGTCGACGCTCTGGGAAAGGGAAGCCTTAGCTTTAGTTCGAGTTATAAGGAGGTCTTTGTAAAGTTTCTTGAACCATTACACATGGGGATACTGCCCCCACTTGAGACCCCCAACTAACTCATTGCAGAGAAAGATCAGTGAACTTGATTCATGCATGTATCTCACAAATTAGCATGAAGGTGAGGGATTATGCCTCACGCATCACAGAAGCGTAGAGATATATTATATAATAATGGAGTGAAAGAACAAATTTTATAAATCGGTTGGTCGATTAATAATTTTATAGTTGAATTCTTTTGTTATAAAATGTTCAATATTACAGTTACATGTTAAATATTGGATAAAATAAAAATTACATTTTCAGCTCTTGATTCAAAATATAGAATGATTTACATTATCTCCAACTCCCAGAGTGAATGTCTAAAAAATAAGGAGTAAATATATAAGGAAATAAAAGGTATAAATTGAGTGCATAGTAGAAAACAATAAACTCCAAAATTTTGTTGGACAATGAAGCTCATTAGATTGTAGTGAGTAATATTTTCAATAAAAGAAAAATCTAAGCAAAACTATTCTAAGTTCTAGCATGTAGCAAATTATAAAAATAAAATCAAAATTTACAATATATAAGATTTTAAAGAGATTGTAGAAGTAAAAGGAAATATAATTACATAAATTATCGCTTTAGATGTTTAGTAAGTTCATGATACCTGAAGGTAAATTTAGTCAAAAGATACATTACCTCATTAGAACATAATTTTATCTACAAAGAAATTTTATTTTAAAAGAAATCAATTTGTTAGTTTCTACAAAATGAGGAAGATGGTCACATAATGTTGTTCCAATTATTCCTACAGAGGCATTTTAGTTATATATTAGTCAAACTTTGAGTGTTGCTCATCAAAAAAGTATTCAGGAAAATGGACATAGACCGAATCCATGTCGGCCCACCTTCCCTCGTATCACCACACATCCCATGGACATATTTATTTTTAATGTATAGAGTATTCAAATACCTTTAAAAGTAGATATTATACATATTTTTTAATGAGTTTTCTTGAATTAGTTGTGAATGGTTAAAGTTTTGATTTTTATACTTGTTAAAGATTTTATATTTAGTTTTAATTTGATTTTCGTTTACGATTTAGCATATGGTGATTTACAACTAATATAGGTTTTATGTATTTTTGTATTTGATTTAATAAATAACAATAATATTTTAAAAATACTTTGTTTACTATATAGTATATAGTGCCATATATTTTATTATGTATTTTTTTATTTTTTAGTCTATGTATTTGATTTAATATGTATTAGGTATTTAATATAGTATATAGGGGGTATATAGGTATTCATGCAAAGTTCCTTCAATTAGTGTAATTTTCTCCCAAAATATCTTCTCCTTTGTCATGTGCAAGGCATGTGCAAGTTGCTAGAGTGGCCGATGATCGAGATTCGATCTGACTTAATATGATCGTGTGGTGGAGAGAATTAATATGGATCTCGATCGTGTTCTTCCCGAATTCTCAAAAGCTCTAAGTGAAGCTTCGTTTAGGCAATGCCGGTCAGCTCAACCTCTAGTGGATGGTTTGGTTTCTGATGTGCTGATGTCTCTATTGTACCATGGAATACGTGGTGAAGATTACTGGTTAGAAAAAGAAGAGGGCGACTAAGCATTAGATTGATGATTTGAATTGTGCGGATGATGGGTATGTTGTTAAAAAACACCCGGAAGAAGGAACGAAAGGTCGAAGAGGACCAGAGACGTGCCAAATTGGGCTACATCCAACCAATCAAGAGATGTTAGATGCTCTTTTAAATGATCGTGCTTCTAATCTCTATATAACTATGCCTCGAAGAAGTTCTAGGGGCTACATCAACATAAGCCGCCATCACTAGGTTGAAATCTTTGTTTCTTACACAAAGGGCATCAAGAACATTTCACGAAAAAAGGTTGATTTCGTTCTTCGCAGAATTACAATGTAGATTTTGAGATTTTGGTGCAATGGTGCCTAATAGTTCTTACTTCCTAAACTTCTTGGTTATTCAACTTGAGGAATGGAGGTTTCCTCTTGTCTTTCCAAGCAATGCCATATTCCCTGGAGGTGTTTCCCATTGCTAGATGGTTCTCTATAATGATAACTTGATATCAATATTCTTAAGAAAAAGTTTTTTTCTATGTTGTCTTTCATAACCTCGTAAAAAATTAAATAAATAATTAAGTATTTTATTTAATGTGATATGTGAATCCAAAATCGAACCTAGGAAAACAACCTTTTATGTGAAGAGGTGATAGTAGATTTATTTCAATGTTAGATATTTATTTTAAGGATTTTATAATCTATTTTTTATCATATTATATTATTTTATGGAGAATGTTTTGTTATTTTTATGTGATATTATGTCTTTATGTACTTTTTGGGATAATCTTACATTGAGGAAATTTAGGTACTTCAGATTTATGTTTTCATCTTATTTTAGTTTTTATTTAACTTATATTATATATTTTGTGGTTTTTGAATGTCTTAAAATTGAATAAAATAAAGGAATTTTATATCTACTTAAGTATATGTACGAATAAGATTTAGTTTTAATTATAACATCCCAAAATTAATAATTAAAATATTTTATGTTTTATTATATTTTTGATTTTTTTAACAATTTTTAATATTAAATTTGCGTTTAATAAAAGACATGGTTTAATGCTAGTTTGTGCATATAAATATATTAATATATAAAAAGTGAATAGATTTATATATTGGTAATATTATGAATAAAGGAGATTTTTTTCTTATTTTTTATTTTATAGTATTATATTAACTTTGCAAAATTTTTAGTATTTTAATTATTTTAAATTAAATTATATTTTTTCTAATAAATCTCTACTATTGATACATAATGGAAGAATATTTTGTATTTTTTAAAATCAATCTAATACACAAGTTTTAGAAATAAAATATTCATTTTTATTTTTTAAATGATTTGATTTATGAAAAATAGCCAATAGTTTATTTTGGAAATAAAAAATAAAGTAGTGAGTAGAGTGCAATAACTAATTAGAAATTTTGAGAGATTTAAAATACATTTTTAAGGGATTTTTACCCCCATGAACCTGAGAAATGTGTTAAATTACCTCTACGACCTTTTGCACAACACAATTATCCCCATCGACCCCGTAAATTACCCCGAGAACCCCCATAAACTTCAAACAGAGTAACCATATGGTTCATGGGGTAAGAGTTAGCAAGTTTACATGGTCGAAGGGGGGATTATGTTGTTTCAATGATCGAGAAGATAATTTACAAAGTTTATAAGTTTCATGGGGGTAAAAATCCATTCTTTTAAAGATTTTACTATGTTCATAAGAATTTTAGTAATTGAATTTTATTTTTTAAATACTTAATGAAATAAAAATAAAATGTTAAGGGATGAAAATTGAATATATACACAAACTCTCTCTATTTTTCCTAAATTCTAACTCGACAAATTCTAAGTTGAGGATAATTTTCTAAGTTAAAATACCAAAAACCGTAACATAAAAAGAAAAGGAATACAAACAACTAAAGCCGCTTAAAAACTATAGTGATTTTTATATATCATCCCCTAAAAAATCAGCTAAAATTTATTAATGGGTGCAAATATAAAAATCCATCATATCTGTAGGGTAATTTAACATAATACCCAAATTATTTTGCCTTCAGAAGGACTTACGTACAAATATAAAAAGCCGGTTAGGTAATATTTGTAATTTTCTTGTGCTTTCTAACCTTTGACCATGTCTTCTTCTTCGGCAAAGAGATAATCTACAACAGCGGACTGCTGTAATCACTATTTTAGTTTTGCAAAATCCTTATGAAAAATGCATGAGTACGGATTTATGCATGTTATTATACATATCTATCAATTTTCGTCTTGATAAGATGATCGAAATTAATTTATCTTAAAGGTCCAATGATATCTATCAATTTTCAATTGGAGGATGATCCTAATTGCTTATTTTAAAGGTCAAAGATAATCTAAAATTTGAAATGCCATCGGATGCATTTGCCTCGTCTTACATCAAAGCAATGAACCCAACACATTAGATGATAATTTTGCACTACCAATCGGATTATTTATTTCATAAAATAACAATCGCTATTTATTATTAGTCAAAGCAGAACATTCAACGGAGACTAAACAACACTACAGACGATGCTCATGAACTCCTCATCCAATAGCAGCTCTCTCATGTGCTACGACAACATGCACATGCACCTCCAGATCCACAACACCCTCCCCCTCTCCCCAGAAGTGCTGACACCTTCCAGTCAAACTTGTTCGCTCCACCGCTCCGCAACGCTGTCGCCTTTCCCCACCTGAAGTCACACCTACCTATCGAACCACGGAGAGCTCCCCATCATCACGCTATAATTATCAAACACGCTCAACTCGTATATAAATGGCTCTTCCAACCACGCCCCTACAGTGACCCTTATCGCCTTGTCATCAAGCGCCGCGACCGATCTATTGAGCAGCATTACCGTCAAACCAAGGTCATGTTCCAGTAGCTTCCCTGTAGTGGTTGTAGTCTTCACCGCATAGATCTAGTTCCCAAAGTAGTTGGGGGGAGTGGCGAGGCCTTAGATGTGATCGATACTCGATGGCCAGGTGGCAGTTGGTCTTCTGGTGCTCGAGGAAGCGGCGAAGTCTCACGATGGACCTCTAGAGGAGGACATAGATCATCTGGAAGGAGGAGATCTTGTTCTCCACGCCCACGGAAAGACGTGGAAGGTTTCCATGTTGCCATGTGTCAGCTAGTGGGTAAAAAACCCAACTTTAAAAAGGTATATAGATTTGTATCTACTTTGTTGAGGGCACTTTGTTCTTGTACTAGGTGAGTCTTTTATTTGTCTTTTCAATGTCTTCTTTCTTTTTTATTATTTATTGGGACCCCGCAAAAATAACAAACTCTCAAATTCGATCCAACATACTTTTTTTCTTAAAAAGAAAGAGCTGGCTCAAATATTATCGCCATAAGTTTTGTGGTGAGTTTCATCTGGGGACCTCATCCTATTTTTCATAAAAAATAAGGATATTTACACCTATAACCTTGAGTAGTTTGATAATTATCTCAAGAATCCTCGATAATACATAATTATATGAGAAACCTCGAATATTGCTTAATTCTTACATGACATAACCCTACATTATATTCCATTTGAGATGTTCGTAATATTAAACGATTTTCATTAAAAAGATAAAATTACTCCTAATGCTCAATCTTATTTGCAATTATGCCATCTCATTCTTTGCCTCATTCCCACGGTGAGCGAGCCGTCAAAGAGGAACGCCAGCAGATTGTCGAAGAGGCCACAACCAACCCCACCCTCGCTGGTAACAACCAAGAGGGCGTTAGGAGACGAGATCAAGGGCCATTGTATCAGCCAAGAAGAGGGGCATGAGCCTGGAGGTGGGGGCAAGAGGAGTGACGGAGGGGCTGGAGGGAGGTGGAGGTGGTTCGCTGGAGGAGGGGGATGTGGTCGACACAAAGATCTACCAAAGAAAATTCTACTCATTTACTTCAACTCTACCAAATAAGCCAAGTAGCAGACCAATGTTGCTACTAGTTTAAAAGAGGTCAAAAAGACCCAGGGTTATGCTCTCTAGAAAGAAAAAAATGAGAGCGATGGATCAAAGTGGTCTACGGAAAATCATAGAAAATCCAAGTTCTCTACGATTTGCACCCATCTACATTTGTTGACGGATTCAGGTAAAATGAGAATAAACCAAGATTTAGAGAGAAT
Source organism: Ottelia alismoides (assembly GCA_037367405.1). Classification (NCBI taxonomy): domain Eukaryota; kingdom Viridiplantae; phylum Streptophyta; class Magnoliopsida; order Alismatales; family Hydrocharitaceae; genus Ottelia; species Ottelia alismoides. The sequence goes on along the minus strand of JAZKJV010006367.1, from coordinate 677,696 downwards.
ATTGACTTTAGATTTTGTGAATCTTCCAGTACCTTGCTTAAGATTGTATGATGTACTTGTCTCGCAAATTGGGAAGAGTTATAACTTTCACACACTGTTCAAAATCAACTTAAGGTTAAAGAAAATATATATTGATCAGGATTATCTGATTGGACCTAATGTAGAACCGACTACAGTTGATAGAAGTCGAGGGCTGTCGAATTGAATACTTGAATCTGACGGGTTCCCGAACACATTATTAACCTAAAGGTCAACTCAGTATATGTTTGTTATCTGTTCAAACTTGGCTTAAAATCTTAAGACTTTATGGATGTGTCTATTGTAAACTCTCTCTAAGCATTCTCTAATTGTTTTTTGTTGCTCTTTGCATATCATTGTTTTACTCGGGAAGCAAAAGTTAAATATGTAGGTATTAGGAATCGATGATTTACAATGTCTTTTATACCTTTTGAGCATTATTCTGTATTTAATCCATGCATTTTTTTCTCAATTTCACACATAATTTTTATTTTATTTTTGTTCATGGAATTCAAAATCATATAAAAATTGTATTCTTATTTTTAACTTTGTCAGCCAAATATGTGCTCAAGCTCATATTGAAGTCTCTAACAATCTTTCTTTCCTTTTTTTTCTGGCATGCTTGAGGAAGCTCAAGAAGGCTCTCATCTCATCTCTCCTCTCTTCTGAAAAAAATTGCTACACGAAAAAAAAGCTGATGTTAGCATTTCAAAAAATTAAATTAAAATAAAATAGAGATAACGTCACCCCATCTTCTTCCTCCAATGAAGGGGGCACTATCCCTTCTTCCTCCTCTCTTGCGCACCCACCTATCGAGTGATTGGCCTCCAGCACAATGCCAATTGCTGGTTCTTTGCCTCCTCTTCCTCCGTTGTTGCACTGTCACCCCTCAATCTCCTCCCCTCGACCTCTATATGAGGGAGGAGGAAACCATTGGAGGAGCTCGAAGTCGGAACCCATTATGGGGGAGCTCGCATCTCCACCCTTCGACATCATCTCTCCACTCCTGCACACCGTCGCACCTCCTCGTTCACTGTGAGCTGCAACAACACATCCGTGGGGCCTTTAGCCCTAGCCCTGACTCCACCAACGAGTTGATGGTCGCTGCACCATTTGCCTCAACTACGACCTTCTCCGTTTTCTTCGAGCATCGTGGTTGCCTCCGACCTCCTTACCACCTCGTCGTCGTGCTCCGTCGACATGGCCGAGCATCGCCACATCCACCGTCGTTCGAGAAGAAAGGAGGGGTCTTCGCAATTTTGTTTTTTTTTTAATTTTTTTTATAAGTTTTGGACCTTTATGGAATTGGATCAAGTTTTGATTTATTTTATGCAATTTATTCAATTTCTTTTATTCTATTTATTGTAAAAATTATGTTATTTAATTCTATCTTCAAATATTTACATTTCAGTCCTTAGGGACCGGACCTTATAGATATTAGATGTCCCATCCTCCACCTTCACTATCCTTGTGTTGTTAAACAATTGGGTTAAGATGTTTGGCAAACTCCTGGCATTTGAGGTTCCGCCACTCAGCAAGGACTGGGAAGATCCCAGTGCTTGTTGATAAACCTGATACATGGGGCCTTCCGATGGAGGTTTAGCTGGCCACCACAGACGGGTTCTCCAAGCAACCATGCATCCATTAAAACACGATATAAGTGCGACCATGCACCCATTAAAACACATTATACATATTTTAATATTTTTTTAAATTATACAACTCCAAACTCCCCCTATTTTAGCTGGCCAATCATTTCTCACCCACTCAACCTCTCCCTTTAATTTTTTCTCCACTCACACGCTACTAACCCTAACCAATTCCCTTTACTCGTTTCCCAATTCCCCTCCCCTTCTCCTAACCGTCACCAACCCTCACCACTCACCAGGTCGTGCGCGCGCCACGACCCTCCTACACGCTGCCGCCGCCTCTCCCTCAATGTGCAGGTGCAGCTCCCCAACACTTCCGCTGCCTCTCCCTTAGCGTGTGGCTCCCCACACGCGTGCGACTGTCCTCCTAACGCTGTCGCCGCCTTCGCAATTGTTGCTTTGCTGCCTTGCTACGAGTTCTCTTCTCATATTTCCTCACCCATCGTTTTGGGTGTGTGAAGAATACCTTAAGAATAGGATGCACGGAGGTTTTGATCCAAAAAATTGAACTTCGTTTCTTTCTTTTCATTGTGAATTAGAAGTTATTGAGTAACCAATGTTGTGCCATATGTACTTTGAAAAGGTAGAGAGGAGTCTACGTTTGTTGCTCCCTTTTATGGGAGAGGTTACGACCACTACAAGGGAAATAACTACCCCATCATGCGTTGGGGAGTTGGGGTCTTTCTCAACCACACTTTCGGCTCAGAAGTCATCTTAGATCAATCCTCTTCCCAAAGCATACCTTATGAACATTGAACAATCGACTCATGTGTGTGAAAGTACAAATGGAGAATCCATGCATCAAGAATCCAAGACATTATGCGATTTTGAGTCAGAATTCTACAAGGGGAGCACAATTGTTCCTCGGTTAGTAGGGTTGGTAACTCATTGGCTTCACAAGAATGGATTTCGAAGCACATTGAAGGTTGGATCAAGGAAAATCCAGATATGACTGTCAATGCCATCTTCCAGCGGGAAGCCATGCAATTCCAAACCTGCATACGGTACATGATGCTTTGGAGGGGCTGAAGAATTGCTCTAGACAAGATCTATAGCAAGGTGGAGGGCTTATACGAGAAGCTTCCATCTTTCATTTACGAATTAAAGAGTCGAAACACGGGAAGTGTGATTCATTATGAAACTGAGAAGGATGACTCATTCTTGCACGTATTTATATCTCTAAAAGCACAAAGACAGGGATTTATCGAAGAATGCATACCTTTCATCGGTATTTTTGGCTGCTACTTGAAAGGAAAGTACTTAGGACACTACTATTTGCCATAGCTTTGGCTGGGTGCAATTCATTATTCCCAGTTGCATTCGCAGTTGTCGAAAGTGAAACCAATGTGACATGGAATTGGTTTATATCACATTTTAATAATGCTATTGAGTTTGGCAATGGTGGTAGATTGACATTTTATATCTGATGTGCAAAAGGGGTTAGAATTGGTAGTGAAGACAATTTTCCCTCAAGACGAGCACAAAACAAGCATGCGTCATTTATATAAGGATTTCAAGAAGAAGTTCCCCGATGAGGAATTAGAGATAATGGTTTGGTCTGTGGTGAGGGCATTCGATGCTAAGCAGTATCACCATTGGATAGTTGAAATTCAGAAAATTAACATGAATGCATATGAATAACTGGCTAATGTAAAGGAGAAGTGGAACCGCCATCAGTTCAAAGAAAAAGAAAAGTGCCACTATCTGACTAATAATCTAAGTGAGTCCTTCAATGCGTTGATATCACCAGCAAGAAACCTGCCTATACATGAACTTATTGACTGGATTAGGTAAAAATTGATGACCATAATGGAAGAAAGACTTCGGAAATCAAGGGCTTGGAAAGAAAACGTGGTACCATCTGCCTTGTCCTACGTTAGAGGCATCACGAGAGACCTAAAAGGTTTCATTATTAGGAGGGTTGATGATAGCCATATGGAAGTGGAATCTCCTTTGGGAAGATATGTATTGGACCTTAGGGCTCGTGAATGCTCTTGCATAAGATGGTAAATTTAAGGCCTTCCTTGCACACATGCCGCAACAGCATTAGCCAGCATTAGAGGAGTGAGGTGGGAGATTTATGTGGATGACTTCTATAAGGTGGTTCGTTATAGAAAAACCTACTCCACTGGATACATATCCCCAATGCTTGATAAGGCCAAGTGGTTCCAGGTCAATTTGCCATTCAAGGTGAAACCACCTTGTACAATAAGACCTCCGGGAAGACTACGAAAGAACTGCATTTGACCGAGACATGAGAATGAAAGCAAAAGAAAGCATAAATGCAGTAGGTGTGGTAAATTCAGGCACCAAGCACGTACTTGCAAGGAGCCAATGGATGGTCAAACAGGGAAAAATCGAGGAATATCAATATACCCTTCAACACAAGCTTCTTCTGGCACACAAGATTCAATGGCTAACCGAAGGTATTTGTAAAGGATGAATTGCAAATTATTTTGATTAAAATACCATTAAATGCAACCTAATCTCATCTTTGTTTAATGGAATTGGTCTAAGGGACTTCTTCACCGATGGGGAAAGCAGTAGGAAACTCAACAACACGAGGGGGTGGACGAAAGCAAACACTTGATGTGGAGGCCTTCCCAGATGGAACTTCATGCTCAATGAATCAAGCATAGGTACAGTTCTTCTAGCAAAGTCTTATGAATCTTGCAGATTGTGAATGGTTTATCCTTGTAGGAAAGGCTGGAGACCTGCAGTTGGTTGGATGCTTTTTGTTGGCTCTTTGAGTTGTGACCTACAATTGGAGTGCTTCAAAATGTGATATTTTATTTATTGACCTTTTGTTTACACTTTTTTCAATCTTACTGGAGGTACAAGGTCATGGTGATGTAATTTTTGACTTGCAGTTTCCTGAACAATACTGCATTGTTTATACTGCATGTTAGTATTTTATATGTATATGAACAATGGTTTGTCAGAAGTTAATGTAGGATTTTATGTGATGACATGTATGTTCAATGCTATTTTCATGTTGCTTTATGTTCTTGTATGAGGATTCATGATGTTTCGAATGTGCATTTCTTGATGCCTCCTGGAAACATGATGATTTATTTAGACATCAGAGTGTTAGCAATGTGAACAACTTGTATTTCATTTCAAACTCATGTGTATCAATACCGTACCAATTACAATCAAACAAAGCAATTGCTTTCAACCATAATACTATTTCTCTCAAGTTAGACAATACATCTCTAATATTCTCATTTGTATCTTGATGTTTCTTGTATAAATGGATTGTACCTTGATCATCCGCAGATTCTTCAATTTCCCTTTTTCCTAATGCACGACGAGATAACAATTGATCCATCCACTAAAAGAAATCACACGTTTTAAAGCGACATGTGAATAACTTTGCTCCTTTGCTCCACCGCTTACCGGAGGTCTTGATAATGGCCTCTACGCCGCAATGGCAATGCGCACTGGATGAGGATTCAAAGGACCTTGAACACATTTTTTGGTAAAAAATTGTGGTATGAGCCCCCTAAAAATGGTACAACCATGGTGCTTCTTCTCCTATTGTTACATAGGAAACCAACAAAAGAGAAGATTACCGACTGTCAAAATTGTAGCCGTTGGGGAGGGTACCATACATGGGGGCATTTTGGTCCAACTAAACGGTCGTCCTCAATAATTCACGTCACCTAACATAGGGTCATCTTGTGTAAGAGTTAACCATTACTCAGGGTTTCCCGTGTAATTCGCTATTATGCATGGTTATATTTGTAATTGCAAAATTACTTAGGGTCATGGGTGTAAATATCCCTAAAGAAATTTCAGAGAGATTACAAAGCAATTGAATCTTTCTACTTCAAGGGGACTTTCCATGGATGTGCCTACTCGTTGGAATTCCACTTATTTCATGCTTGATTCTGCACTCTATTATAAAAATATTTTCAAAATTATGCTAGAGATAATGAGAGTTGCAAGTGGTTACCATCACAAGAAGAGTGGGAGAAAGCTGAAAAATATGCCCTCTTTTGATACAAGTTTTGAAGTGACTCAATTTTTTATGGTACAAAGTTTCCAACAACAAATTTATTCTCCAAAAATTTGGAAAGTAGAAGAAGTTTTGAAAGACAGTGCATTTTCTGGTGATGATTTCATTAAAGAAATGGCCATTGTGATGAAACTGAAGGTTATTATGTATGGGAAAGATTGCAACCTTTTAATGTCAATTGTTTGTCTCCTTGATCTAATAAATGTTGAAGTCTATAGAATTTATTTTTGATAAGGTTTACACTATATTGAGTCTCAAGAAAAGTTGCTGAAATTGAAGAAAGAATTATCAAGAATATATTCTTTTTACTTGCAAAGAGTGGGCAAACAAAATGGTGGAAGCAAGAACTTTGGTGTAAACAAAGAGTCTTTAAATGCATTTCCTTCTGATTATTTAGATAATGTTGAAAATGAACCTCATGAAAATTCTGACTTGCAGATATACTTGGAAGAGCCAACACCAAGATCCAGAAAAGAAGATCCTTCTTTCGATGTCTTAGATTGTTGGAAAATCAATGCTTTGGCATTTCCAGTACTTTCTATTATGACGGTTGATATATTGTTAACTCCTGTTAGTTTTGTCACATCGGAGTAAGCTTTTAGCACTGGAGGGCGAGTTCCCACTAATTATAGAAGATCTTTATCTCTTAAAACTATTGAGGCTCTTGTATGTGCCTCTGATTGGATCCAAGTGACTCAAGACATTATCCACACTTTAAATTTAATAATACTAAGCTTGAATTTGTTTCGTGCATTTCATATTTACCATGTTTGTTAATTTTGAATTAATTGCATTATGTTGTTTGTCAAGACGAAACCTTGAGGTATAGATTCCAGAATAGATATGTCTTCTTATGGGGAAGGTTAGTGATGAATACCCATTCATCACTCTTTATTCTTATATTTTAGCTACAAAAACCTTTGCAAATGCATGTAGATATGTGTAAATAGGAATAATTAGCAAAAGCATGCATTGTGTAAAAACCTATAATTAGCATGTTTTTGTGCAAAAATAAAAGAATAAAGATTAAAAAGAAAAAGAGGGAAATATTTAGAATAAATATTGAGCAACCTAACCCAAGGGAGGGTCAGCATGGGCCTGACCGCATAAAAGCCAAGTAGAGGGAGATAGGGGCTCTTGTGTATATATTTATGTAAATAAAATAAAAATGTTTTCCTCACCCAAAAATATGCTTGTAAATACTTGTATATATTTATAAAAGATAAAAACAAAATAAAAAGTTAAAAATCAAAAAGATTAAAAAGACCCCTTCATCATGTACATATATCACATCTATGTATTTATTTGACCTTGTAAATAAATAAGGTTATTTCCCAAACTTTTTGTAAATACTCTATACTATATATTGTAAATAAATAAAATAAAAAGAATCAAAACAAAAATCAAATAAAAACAACAAAACTAAAAATACAAAAATACATTGTACATATACCTCGTATATAGTTGTACATAACTATTTATTTTACCTATGTATATAAATACTAAAAATAAAATAAAAACACCCTTTTATTCATTATTTTATTCTATAAATAAATAAAATATAAAATAGGAATAAACTTTACAAAAATAATAATTAAAAATCAAAAATCAAAAACCTACATATTGTATATATACCTATATATAGCTATATAATGTAAATACCTTATTTTTATTTCCAAAAATTAATTAAAAATCACCAAAAAATAGAAAAAAATAAAATAAAAATAGTTTGTGTTTTGAGTTTTGGCTGAATCGGGCCCTAGCTACCTCCATTTGTCACTCCAATATCCTGCCACGTGGCCTGACCACATTGGCTCCTGGGGATGTTGACCGCCCGGTCAACTGACCCCCCCAGGACCACTTCTCACGGGTTCGAGCGTCGGACCCCACTTCTCGTATTTTTCCCCGCTCGACCCGATTGCCTATCACCCAAACCCCGGCTCCGTTTTACACCTCCCACATCCGACACCCTCGCCGGGCATCAACCTCGGGATCCACGCGCCACCGTGACCCTACCCGACCCTTTCTTCTCGGATCCCTCCAGCCTACTTAAGCGAGCTCCGCCGCCCATTTCACGCATCTTTGGTCATTCCCCTTCTTCCCTGTGAGCTCCAGAGCGATTGCCCGAGTGACAACGAGCATCTCCACCTGTTGCAGCGAGGCGAGGAGGAGGTTTCCACTGATCCGACGATACACCCGCCGCAGCTCCGCCCCGAGCAGGAGCCAGAGCCTCGGACGTCGATGCTCCTTGAGGCGAGGATCCAGAGCTGCCCAAGCTCGCCCCCAGTCGACCCATCCACCCAGGTAGACCTGTAGTCCTTTCTTTTTCTCTAATTAACGATTAGCCCCAATTCGCGCCACCATCGATTTTCGCTGATTCGGACCGCCTCACACCTCCATTCGATCATCGGAATCCACCATCGCCTCCGCCTTCCTCTCACGCACATTCTCCGCACCCCGATTCAACCCAGCTCGCACAGGAGCTGGGGATTTGAGCTCCTCCGTCCATCCCCTCGCCGGAGCTCGACCACTCCGCCTCCCCGACCACTTTCACCACGCCTAACGGGGTCGAGGCAGTTTGCCCTCGACCCGCGAGTTTGCTGGCACATTTTGCAGGTTCATACAAGCCCATTTGAGGGCTTGGGTCATTCGGGCCAGGAGCTTCACCTCCGCCGACCTCGCCGGAGCCCTCCAGGGCTCGGCTGGGTCATCGGAACCCACCATCAGCTGCGGAGCATCATCGCGGAGCTTCTCCAATCTCCAGAGGCAGCAGGGGAGGATCCCAGCGCACGCACGAGGCCGGCGAAACTCGCCGGCCAACTGTTCTTCCAGCATCTTCCCCGACCGTCCGATCAGCCTCGACCTCCAGTTCTCATCCTGACCGTCCACTTGAGGAGATCCAGCCACCGTCAGATCTTGGAGAGGCGATCTGGACCGTCCGTTACACGAGGTTTAGCCACCGAGAGCCTCACCCGTTCGATCCCCCACGTGGCGTACCCTCGACCGTCCGATCGCTGCGAGGACCTCAGCGTTGGAGCGCCACCCATTCCCAGCCGTCCATCTACCCACGTGGCGCGCATCCATCGGCCGACTTAATAAAGGGTAATTTACCCTTAGGCCCTTATCTTTATTTTATTTCGCATTAGTCCTGTAAATATTTAAATACGTTGTTTAGTTTTAGGTTTATTTGCATAGAGGACCTCGAGCTTATTTTATTTGCACTTATACCCCTGTCTGTTGTGAGCCACGTGCTTCGTCACGTGTTGTTTTGGTGTATTTGCATTTAAAGCCCCTGTAGTTCTGGATGTATATGAATGAATGAAATCTTTTTGATATTTGCATTTATGCCCCTGTGAATGGTTTAATTCCGCATGTGCGTTTATTTTTGGGTAAAATTGCAACTAAGGCCCCTGGACTTTTGGTACGGGTTACCAATAAGTCCTCGGGACTTATTTTCTTTACAAGAGGTCCCTGAGTGCCCCAGGCACGCGCTTGGCGCGTGATTGGCTGGGTATTTTGCACCTGGACCCTCAGAACTTTGGGTATTTGCATTCCAGTCCCTGTGCACGGTACCTCTTGTTATTTTTGAATAAAATATCAAATCACCTCCAAATTCGACGAAAATTTGACACATGGCTCCTGCCATGGTGTAGGATTTTTGTGAATTTTTGAGGACATTTTTGATTTCGTTTGTTATTTTTAAAAATTCAAAAACCATCATTTTTTGTTACTTCTAGATTTAAAAATCATAAAAAATATAAAAATCCCCCTAAAAATTCTATAAAAATTAGCCACTGTTTAGTTTGTGTTCCTTTATTTTCTAGCCAATTTTGGCTATTTTCACCACTGGAAAACCTTAAAAACTTAAAAACACTCAAAAACCTATAAAAATTCTAATAAATTAACTAAAAAACCCAAAAACATTAAATCTGGTACCTAAATTTTTCTTATTTCATCTAGTTATAGGAAATTACCTCCAGGCCTTTTTGAGGTCCTTAGTATTTTATCTAGGGACTTTAGGCTTGGCTGGACAGTACCCTTGTTTTTGTCACTGTTTTGATTTTTAAAAATTAAAAATAAATATCAGAAAAATCCCAAAAATTCACCAAAAATATAAAAAATCATAAAACACATAAAAATATTTTTGTTTTAATTTTTGGTTGATTTTTGATGCAATAAATAAATTGTTGAAGTGTCCTTGTTTTTGTTTTTCTTATTTTCTTTATATATTAAAAATCCAAAAAAATATAAAAATAATTAAAACCACTAAAAACATTTTCCTCTTTTATTTTATTTATTTTTACTACTTCGTAGGCCTTCGGCCAATCCGTGCTCCTTGAGTTCGACCCTGGGTGCTATACCAGGTTAAACATATAGCAGGACCGCTTCTTTGCTTTGATTTGTTTTATTTATATCGAGTGGTTCATTTTTCTTGATACACATCGCCTGGTCGCTTGGGTCGCGGACGACCCAATTCTGTACCTTATACCCGAGTGGTCAGGCCTGTTATCAGAATGGCGCCGTTGCCGGGGAGCACGGCTTAGTAGTTTTTCTTTTCTTTTCATTTTAATTTTCGCGGCTTTTCGTGGCTCTTTCAGAGCTCGCGGCTCTTCGCGGCTTTTGTTTATATTTTTTTTGTTTTCTTTTGTTTGTTTATTTTATTTTACATTTTTGCATATATATCCTGTTATTTTTTATTTTCATTTCTTTTTTCCTTTATTATTTGATTATTGGTTCTGACCACTCTGTTTCTCTTGCGAGGGCCCGAGGACCGAGGCGGCTGATTTCGAGAAGCCGGCGCAACCGCGGAATTCGGAGGCGGCTCCTTTCTTCATGGAGCCGTAGGAGAGAGTGAGAGAGAGTTTGAGTGGGCGAGGTTTTTATTTTATTTCCATTATTATTGTAATAATACAGGACCATTCTCTGGACTTAGACTCTTCTACCGTAGCGGGTCTGTTTCGCCGAGCACCGGTGTGCTCGGGGGACCCTTAGGACCTTCACGGTTTTTCGCGGTTTTCACGCGGCTTTCTTTTTCTTTTATTTCTGCCTTTTCCGGTTTTTCGCGGTTTTTGCTCGAGCCCCTAGACTTAGGAATTTCTGGTGACTGTGCACGTACTTAGTAGGATCCACACACCTAACTGCTTATCTGTTCCTATAGATCGTTAATTGGACCTACTTAAAAATCATTAATAAAAATAACTGATTCACTTACCTTCGTAGCCTACGTGCCACAGCCCGTCCTGTAAAGCGCTTACTCCTACCCCTGATTTGTCGGACAGAGGAGGGGACGGGCCAAGACCGGACTCTTTGGCTTAGAGGTCGGTGACCGATTAGAAGGTTCATCGCTAGAATTGCTCATCTAGGACTCGGCTTTACCGCTGCATCATTTAGGTTAGTTTCTTTTCAGTCTTTAAATTCTACGCGGATCATCTTGCATGTAGAGTGCTGGAGACAGGTACGCATTTCTTACTCAGCATGCATCATTGATTTATCGCGCATCGCTTTTTCGTCTTCTCCCCCCTGTTTTGGACTTAATAATCAGGAGAACCGAAAATTCATTAGGCCGTTTGTTTTCATTTGAAAAAGACTAAAAAGAAAAACCATAAATTGGGACTGGCTAATCTTATTGATCTTAAATCCGCTCACCCTAAAAACTTTGTCTTGGGGAGAGCAACCCCCTCATTGTATGGTTTGGATGCGCGAGAGAGTGACCCGCACCCTAGGTAGAGCCCCCCGTTGCTAGTCCCGACTGATTACCGACTTTTCCGTGCGGGCCAGTCGGTTGGGTTAGCATCGGATATCCTAACAGGTCACGTAAGCGCTCTGATATTTTGTGTGTTCACCAAATAAAATAGACAAGATAATTTTTGACTGAACTTTCACGGTCTTCAGCTCGCGTTGCGTTGGTGAACCGGGGGTTTGTTTTCTGATCATAATTTTTCCAGATCTCATCCGCACTACTCGCCAGATCAAGATGATGGGTAGACGGTCTCTTAGGCAGCCTCTGGCTGCATCGCTTTCGGGCACGTCTACCTCATCATCTAGGTTGGCTCGCGAGAGCTCAGACCCGCTCTCCGAGCCCGAGTACGATTCCACCCTGTTCCCCCTCGACCCCCTTTCTGTTCTACCTGAGAGACACGAGCCCGAGGAGATACTGATTGATTTGACAGCACCTGAGTTGGGCTCGTTCGATTTTACAGACGTCGCCATGGCCGGCAGTTCTGAGGATCGTTCCCGTACAGAGCACGTTGTGATGGATCAGGGAGCGATCAACTCCACCTTGATCACCTCATTAGAGACAGTTCAGCAGCAGTTACGCGATCAGGGAGCATTCATGATTGAGATGAGGGAGAGAGGTTGGAGCGCCTCCGAGTAGAGCGAGATGAGCAGAGCGAGCCTGAGGACGGACCAGATGCAGAGGCACGAGCCGCAGCAGCAGCAGCAGCAGCAGTTGCAGCAGCCGCCGCCGCAGCGGCAGCAGCCGTGGGAGGAGGACCACCTAGACCGATGCGGGAGTTGCACAACCCCGGATCTACACTGATGCACCATTGGGTGGTGGTACCTGCTATCGTGGGGACTTCAAGTTCCCCCTGAACACCCTGCAGATGCTTCCTCGTTTTCACGGACTTGCCACTGAGGAGCCCCACCACCTCCAGGAGTTTCTGATGATCTGCAGTACTGTCCACGACCGGCATGTGGACCAGGGACACGATCCGGATGATAGCCTTCCCGTTTTCACTGGCAGATAGAGCAGCCACCTGGGCTGAAGCATCTTGGGAGGTTTTTCTACACCTGGGAGCAGCTCCGCACCGAGTACTTGAACAAGTACTATCCACTCGGGCGGACGAATGCAGCAAGGGCCCTGATCAGCAACTTCTCCATGTTCCCCAACGAGCAGTTTCACGAGGCATGGGAGAGGTTCCGAGAGCTCCTAGATAGATTCTCGCACCACGACATCACGAAGCCGAACCTTGTGCAGAGCTTCTTCAGCGGGTTGACACCAGAGCTACAGGCCTGGTGAATGCTTCTTGCGGCGGGTCCTACTTCGCCAAGGACCACGACCAGGTCTGGGCCATCTTCGAGGAGATGGCTGAGAACTATATGGTGATGCCTCAGACCAGGTTGTATACTCAGAGACCCCAGCCACAGTAGCCAGGACCCGTGCCAGTACCAGCGGATAGCACGGGTAGATGCAAGTCCATCCAGTTCGTCCGCAGCCGCAGCAGCACAGGCAGAGTCGACAGCTGCGGACATGGGCATTATCAGCGAGAAGTTGGACCGCGTGGAGCTGATTGAGAAGAAGCAGTGCCAGAGCATCACTCAGATGGAACAGATGGCATAGGTTCTGAGCGACATGAAGACACAGCTCATGTGTCTCCAGGAGGCACAGACGGCTACTCAGCCCCGTCTTCAGTCGCGAGGCGACTCCGGCAGCAGCAGCAGCTCGTCCCAGCGCTCCAGCACCCCTGTGCAGCCTAGATAGGTTCACCTTGTACAGGCGGAGCCGTACCAGCAGCAGCAGCCCACCTACCAGTCCCCACCATCTCCAGAGATGCAGATGGTGGTCTACCAGCCGGACCAGCCTCTGGCAGTACTCCCGCCAGCCCCCTACGATGCCGAGCCGTTGATGGATGTCAACGGGATTTGGTATGACCGCCCCCAGCCTGGGATCCGACGAGACCATCCCGGATTCAGGTGGGGAAGTGGTGGTGCCCAGCCCCAGCAGCAGCCGTCAGGACAGGGAGGGCAGTACTCCCAGCAGAGAGATCACCACCAGCCGCAGCAGCAGCCCCCAGCATACCAGCAGCACCAGCCATCATCCTTCGTTCCTCGTCCCTATCAGCAGCAAGGACAGTCGTGGAGACGTGAGCAGCAGGCTCACCCAGTTCAGCAGCAGCACCCTTCCTCATACCCCTCTTACCACCAACAGCAGTTCCAGCAGCCTCACCCCCAGAGAGGCTACCCGTCGGGCTCCCACGAGAGCCCCGCTTTGGATGACATCGCCTGCCTCCTCACGGACCAGCAGGCCACATTCAGACGGGAGATGGACGAGTTCCGCCAGGAGATGCGGGACTTGGTGAGAGGGAAGGCCGCCATTCCAGCCCAGATCGAGCCGAATCCGAATAACCTCAAGAGGAAATCTGAGGAGGTATTACACACTGAGTCTGCCACTCCTAGTGACCCATTTGTTGATACATCTTCGGATCTATTTGATGGTGATTTTGTCACACTTAGGAGCGGTAGGACCCCAGCAGGCGGCGGCGTCTCATCTGAGCTTCACCACGAGGATACTTCAGAGGCGCCACATGAGGAGGAGGAGAGCGGTACTGAGGCCGCTCCAGATGATGACGGTGGCACTGAGGCCACCAAGGATGCTGATCCCACCGGCGGTACTGAGGCCGCCGCTTCACCAGTTCGAGGAGGTGGTACTGATGCCACCCGTTTAGCCGAGCCAGCCCGCGGTACTGATGCCGCGAGACGTCTACCAGCAGCAGCAGCAGAGCCAACCCACGGTGGTACTGAGGCCACCAGTGTTTGTCGTGATAGAGATGTTGTCTTTCCTTCAGTTCATGTACCTCAGAATACTGTTGTGAATAAAAGAAAAGGTTTAGTTTCTTCTGGTCCCACTGTGGTGCATGATGTATGTGTGGATCCGGTCGTCGAACCGTCTAGGCCTTTTCCTAGTCCTTCATCTGCGAAGGACCCTATGATCCCCTTCCCTAGAGCCCTTCAGATGGGGAAGGGGAAGAAAAAAGAAAAAGATCCAAAAAAGAGAGAGCTTGAGGAGTTCAGTCAGAGCATGATCGATCGATTCCACATCCAGCTGACCCTCCAGGAGGCTTTGCAGCACATCCCCCTTCTCCAGCGTTCTTTGAGAGATAGGACTACAGTCAGGAGAAGGAGGAGGAACCACACTTCTGAGATCCATGTGCTGACGAAAGCCACGTGTTTCGCGATCCAGAACCGTCTGCCAGCCAAGAGGACAGATTCAGGGGCCCCGTATGTCAGATTCCAGATCAGTGAGCAGAGATTCAACCGTACTCTTCTAGATAGCGGATCGTCGATCAACCTTCTTCCGGCAGCCCTTCTCGACCGCTTCGAGTTGGGCACTCTTCGACAGAGCAAGACAGTCCTTCAGTTCGCTGATCGATCTGTCAAGAGGCCGAGGGGGTTATTACGAGACGTTATCGTCACGATTCAGGGCTTGAAATTCCCCGTGGACTTCGTAGTGTTGGACATGGAGATCCCTGAGTCAGTGACCGATACCCCCATCATCCTTGGTCGTCCGTTCTTGGCCACAGCCAAGGCGGTGACCAATCATGATAGCGGGAAGGTGTACTTTCGCGTCGAGGGCGAGAGTATACAAATAGAGACGGTCGAGGACTGCAGAGCTAGAGATAGAGCCCGCTCAGATGCGAGTACAGATTCAGAGCAGCTGACAGACGCAGAGCCAGACATCCACCAGGACTGTGATTTTGTGATCACAGACGACGAGGCAGCTTGGGCAGATCCGGTAGCACAGACCATCCTCTCATATTCAGATACAGCTGATGCCGAGATGATAGCAGAGGAGAGTCTGGAGAGCACAACCCTGGTTCAGGATACCATAGAGGCAGTAGAGCCGGTCCTTGATCGCGACACGATTTGCAGTGATGGTGGTGCTGAGGCCACCTTGCTTTACGGTGGTACTGATGCCACCGCGGTTGATACAGATCCCTCGGATTCAGAGTCTGATTGGGTCGATTGTGATGATCAGATGCCATACCTGATTCCACCTGAGCCTACAGATGATGAGGAGGCAGATGCAGAGCAGACCAGAGACAGTGCAGTTGAGCAGCCTTCTTCCGATCCAGTTTACGAGAGTACGCTTTCACTTTCCCAGGCAGATTTGGCAGAATTAGCAGCATTCACTCAGTTTCTTCCGCAGCCAGATTTGCCAGCACCCAGCATTCCAGAGCTAAAGCTGCTCCCTACTTCGCTGAAGTATCGATTCCTTGCGGGCGATCCAGATATGTACCCAGTCATCATCTCCGCCGAGTTGACTGGAGATCAAGAATCCTGTTTGATGGGGGTTCTTGAAAAGAACCGCAAGGCGATCGGATGGAGCGTAGCAGATCTCCATGGGATTAGTCCATCAGTGTGCTCCCACCATATCTATCTCGAGGAGGGGGCGAAGCCGTCGCGTGAGTTCCAGCGACGACTGAACCCCAACCTGAGAGAGGTCGTGATGAAGGAAATATCGAAATGGTGGAGTGTAGATTTTATTTATCCCATTTCCGACTCCAAGTGGGTCAGCCCCTTGCATGTGGTGCCCAAGAAGACGGGCATCACGACTGTGATCAGTGAGTCGGGAGAGGAGATCGCTACACGAGTACCCACCTCTTGGAGGGTCTGCGTTGACTACAGAAGACTCAACCAGGCCACCAAGAAGGACCATTTTCCCCTGCCTTTTATTGACCAGATCATTGAGAGACTGGCAGGGAAGAGCCATTATTGCTTCCTGGATGAGTACTCGGGCTACAACCAAGTGGCCATCGCTCCTGAGGATCAGGAGAAGACCACCTTTACCTGTCCCTTCGGCACATATGCTTTTCGACGCATGCCATTTGGGCTATGCAACGCCCCCGCGACTTTTCAGAGGTGCATGCTGTCGATCTTCTCAGACATGGTAGGGGAGTGTTTGGAGGTCTTCATGGATGATTTCTCGATCTACGGCGACGGATTCGATTCTTGTCTTGACTGCCTAGATCGAGTACTCCAGCGATGTATTGAGTATTATTTGGTGCTATCTTGGGAGAAGAGTCACTTCATGGTGACTCAAGGGACGGTGCTTGGCCATATCATCTCCAACAGGGGCATGGAGGTTGATCCGGCCAAGGTTGATGTCATTAGGAAACTCGCACCGCCATCCAATCTGAGGCAGCTACGGTCATTCCTGGGGCACGTTGGATTTTATAGGAGATTTATTCAGGATTTCAGCAGGATTGCCCGACCGTTAACTGATCTCTTGACGAAAGACACCGAGTTCCTTGTCGATGACAAGTGTCTTTCGTCGTTCGCGACTCTCCAGCAGTGTGTTATTGAGGCTCCTGTCCTCCAGCCGCTTGATTGGTCTCTCCCATTCGAGATCATGACGGACGCCTCCGACTTTGCCGTAGGGGCAGTGCTGGGACAGAGGAGGGATGGAGTTCCATTTGCCATACACTATGCTAGCCGCACATTGGATTCCGCCCAGCGGAATTATACGGTCACAGAGAAGGAGATGCTAGACGTAGTGTTTGCCCTGGATAAGTTCAGATCGTATATCATTGGATCTAGAGTGACTTTTTTTACAGATCACACCGCCATCAGGTACCTCATGGCAAAGAAGGATGCCAAGGCCAGACTGACTAGATGGATCCTTCTACTCCAGGAGTTCGACATTGAGATCAAGGATACGCCTGGAGTCAAGAATGTGGTGGCGGATCGTCTCTCTCGACTAGAGCAGCCTGAGGATTCTGAGCAGATTGACCCTATTAGAGATACCTTCCCAGATGAGGCGATCCTTGCTATCGCCTCACTCCCATGGTACGCTGATATTGTGAACTTTCTCGTTGCTGGGAAAGTCCCACAAGATTGGCCCAGGCAGAGGCTTGAGACCTTCCTCACGAAGGCCAAGTCCTACCATTGGGAGGATCCCATCCTTTACCACGAAGGAGGGGATAGCGTCTGGCGTCGGTGTATTCCTCAGGAGGAACACCATAGCGTCCTCACTTACTGCCACAAGCTTGAGGAAGGAGGACATCATTCTGGGAGGAGAACGGCACAGAAAGTGCTCCAATCTGGCTTGTGGTGGCCTACCCTTTTCAAGGACTCAGATGAGTTCGCGAAGAGGTGTACTGACTGTCAGAGGATGGGCACTTGTGGACAGCGTGATATGATGCCGATGCAGCCCATTCACTTCTGTGAGGTTTTTGACGCATGGGGCATCGATTTCATGGGTCCATTCCCTAAGAGTCAGTGATTTGAGTACATTCTGTTGGCCGTTGATTATGTGAGTCGTTGGGTGGAGGCTATCCCCGCCCGAGCCGCTGATGCGAGGATAGTTTGCAGATTTTTGAGGAAGCACATCATCACGCGGTTCGGGGTTCCACGAGTTCTGATTTCTGATGGGGGATCTCACTTCATCAACGACCAGGTGAAGGCACTTGCTAGCGAGTTCGGCATAGACCATCGTGTTGCTACACCTTACCATCTACAGACGAATGGTCTAGCCGAAGTGTCGAATAGGGAGATCAAGACTATCCTACAGAAAGTCGTCCGCCCTGACCGAAAGGATTGGTCACAGCTTTTGGACTCGGTCTTGTGGGCATATAGGACGTCTTTCAAGACACCTTTGGGCACATCTCCCTTTCGCCTCGTGTATGGCAAGCCATGCCATTTACCTGTTGAGCTGAGGCACAAGTCACTTTGGGCAGTCACAGATATTTTGATGGATCCAGATGGTATGGGAGACCAGAGAAGGGCAGAGCTAGCTGCCCTGGAGGAGCTTAGAGATGCAGCTTTCTCAAGCAGCCTACATTATAAGGAGAAAGTCAAGGAGTGGCATGATTCTCATATCAGCCACAAGCATTTTGAGATTGGACAGAGAGTATGGCTGTTTGATGCGAGGCTACGCCTATTTCCAGGGAAGCTACAGAGCAAATGTAAAGGACCTTATCTGGTAAGAAAGGTACACGACAACGGTAGCATCGACATATCTGAGTTGTCTTCTGAGAGTACCTTTCGAGTGAACGGCCAGCGGCTCAAGCCATTTCTAGATCATGAGCCGCGGGTCGTTGATCTTGCCCCTATTCATTTTGCGTGAGGTGTGGTCTTTGACTCACATCTAATGCATCTCACGCCTGAGTTTCACTGATCTTCCGCTGTATATAGATCCAGATGTCCATATCACTACTTTTAGTCCCACATCCCTTCCTTCATCTTGTGATTATGCTATACTTAGGGTGCACTTTACCCTAAGTATAGGGGGGATTTGAGACCTTTCGGGTATTTCTTTTGTTTCTGTTTACCCCTGTTTTTGCTTCCTATACTTAGGGATATTTCACCCTAAGTATAGGGGGTGGGGGTAGACCCTGTACATTCTGCACTCAGGATTTCCCTTAGTAAACAACCTGCTATACTTAGGATTATTTGATCCTAAGTATAGGGGGGAGACCTGAGTCCCTCTTGACTTTTCATTTCCCTTTTGTATAGCCTTTCTTTTCACTTCCCTATACCTAGCACGAGTTATGTCTTCTTCATCGCTCTTGACTCTGAGGACATCGTTCAAGCTAAGTATAGGGGGGTGTGTATATATTTCATATATACTTTAGCCATAACTCGTACTTTGTGTGAGTGTGTTAATAAATAAAATGGCTAAAAACCACAAAAAATTAAAAATTTTCATGTACATAATCTTCTTTTATTTGCACATACATAGCTAGTGTACAAATTATTTTTGTAAAAATGATTTCAAAAATCTTTTGTGTAAAGCTTGCGTAAATATTTTTGTATCAAAATTATGTATATAGTACAAAATTTTTCCAAAATGTTTTGAAAATCAAAAGTTTGCAAAAATCTTGTGTAAATGTGTGTAAATATCTTTTTGCAAAACTTGCACTTCATGCATCATTCATACATGATTTCAAAACATTTTTCAAAAATTTTGCATGATTGTAAAATTTGTGTAAATAAGCATCTTTTTGTACATATGTATATAGTTTTTCTGGATGATAGTTGACATTTAAACTAGCCTGGAATCAAATTGAGAAATGGAGCTTGATTAAGATCTTAATCCACCTAATTTCTAAGAGGAACCTTATAGGGCTTAGGTTTAAGGCTTTTCAGGTCCATGATGACTTAATTCTTTGAGTTCACTAGGCTATGATCACATGTCATCTCAATGAGCCTAAGTAGAGCACTTAACAACAACACATGACTCATATAGATTATGGCTTTACTTGAACACCAACACTATGCACCGAGCTCTCTACGGATGAGGTGGTGAGGAGGCAGTCTTCCTTGGCTTGGGGTAGCATATGAGGGTAGTACTTCTAGGCGGAACCTCTCTTCTTCTTATAGTGAAGGAAGTGCGTCTCAACTTGGTCTGGTTGCCATGAGGTCTAACGACGGGAGTTGTGGGTTGCAATAAAGCTTCAAAAGAGGGATAGTCTACTGGCTCAAGAGGAAAAATTCCTTGTATATATGCTGCACATGTATATGTTGTACAGATGCAGTTGAAAAAAAATGTGCAAAAAGAAAAGAACTCCAAAAAAGTGGTGGGTCTGATAGAAAATGATAATCCCACCGGAGTATGTATAGAGTGCAATAAGCAAAGCTTGGTTTCATGATCCACCTGTTGTAGCTTGCAGCAGGGAGACTTGGCTACACTGGTCAAGCTCCCAAGGGTACTTGGCTACACTGGCCTTGACCCATTCTCTTCTTCCCCCTCTTCTTGAGCTGGGTGCACATGAACTTAGAAGGGAATACCCCGCTCCTCGAGGAAAGAGTGGCCAGATTGAGGTCATAGAGTTACCTTGTTGGGGAGGGTTGTCAAGTTGCCATTTCTGAGATGGAGAGCTTAGATTTCACATCCACAGGACAAGAAAAGATTCATGGTCTTCAGGGTTTGTGATTGATGACTTGTTCTGATCTGGAGCATTGAGGAGTCTTGGTTATAGATTAGTGGAACTTAGAGGCTGTTGAGTTTTAAGATTAAGTCTAAGTAAGGTTCCGACACATTAATAATCCAAAGATCTGATCGAGCTCCATACCCCAATTTAATGAAGGCAAGTTTAATAATCAACCTTGATCCATGTACATCCTCTTTTTCTTTTTCTTTCTTTTTCACTTCTTTTTCAAATAAGTGTTTGCTAAGGGACTAGCAAAGTTAAGTATAGGGGGGTGATGAATACCCATTCATCACTCTTTATTCTTATATTTTAGCTACAAAAACCTTTGCAAATGCATGTAGATATGTGTAAATAGGAATAATTAGCAAAAGCATGCATTGTGTAAAAACTATAATTAGCATGTTTTTGTGCAAAAATAAAAGAATAAAGATTAAAAAGAAAAAGAGGGAAATATTTAGAATAAATATTGAGCAACCTAACCCAAGGGAGGGCTCAGCATGGGCCTGACCGCATAAAAGCCAAGTAGAGGGAGATGGGGGCTCTTGTGTATATATTTATGTAAATAAAATAAAAATGTTTTCCTCACCCAAAAATATGCTTGTAAATACTTGTATATATTTATAAAAGATAAAAACAAAATAAAAAGTTAAAAATCAAAAAGATTAAAAAGACCCCTTCATCATGTACATATATCACATCTATGTATTTATTTGACCTTGTAAATAAATAAGGTTATTTCCCAAACTTTTTGTAAATACTCTATACTATATATTGTAAATAAATAAAATAAAAAGAATCAAAACAAAAATCAAATAAAAACAACAAAACTAAAAATACAAAAATACATTGTACATATACCTCGTATATAGTTGTACATAACTATTTATTTTACCTATGTATATAAATACTAAAAATAAAATAAAAACACCCTTTTATTCCTTATTTTATTCTATAAATAAATAAAATATAAAATAGGAATAAAATTGTACAAAAATAATAATTAAAAATCAAAAATCAAAAACCTACATATTGTATATATACCTATATATAGCTATATAATGTAAATACCTTATTTTTATTTCCAAAAATTAATTAAAAATCACCAAAAAATAGAAAAAAATAAAATAAAAATAGTTTGTGTTTTGAGTTTTGGCTGAATCAGGCCCTAGCTACCTCCATTTGTCACTCCAATATCCTGCCACGTGGCCTGACCGCATTGGCTCCTGGGGATGTTGACCGCCCGGTCAACTGACCCCCCAGGACCACTTCTCACGGGTTCGAGCGTCGGACCCCACTTCTCGGATTCTTCCCCGCTCGACCCGATTGCCTATCACCCAAACCCCGGCTCCGTTTTACACCTCCCACATCCGACACCCTCGCCGGGCATCAACCTCGGGATCCGCGCGCCACCGTGACCCTACCCGACCCTTTCTTCTCGGATCCCTCCAGCCTACTTAAGCGAGCTCCGCCACCCATTTCACGCATCTTTGGTCATTCCCCTTCTTCCCTGTGAGCTCCAGAGCGATTGCCCGAGTGACAGCGAGCATCTCCACCTGTTGCAGCGAGGCGAGGAGGAGGTTTCCACTGATCCGGCGATACACCCGCCGTAGCTCCGCCCCGAGCAGGAGCCAGTGCCTCGGACGTCGACGCTCCTTGAGGCGAGGATCCAGAGCTGCCCAAGCTCGCCCCCAGTCGACCCATCCACCCAGGTAGACCTGTAGTCCTTTCTTTTTCTCTAATTAACGATTAGCCCCAATTCGCGCCGCCATCAATTTTCGCTGATTCGGACCGCCTCACACCTCCATTCGATCATCGGAATCCACCATCGCCTCCGCCTTCCTCTCACGCACATTCTCCGCACCCCCATTCAACCCAGCTCGCACAGGAGCTGGGGATTCGAGCTCCTCCGTCCATCCCCTCGCCGGAGCTCGACCACTCCGCCTCCCCGACCACTTTCACCACGCCTAACGGGGTCGAGGCAGTTTGCCCTCGACCCGCGAGTTTGCTGGCACATTTTGCAGGTTCATCCAAGCCCATCTGAGGGCTTGGGTCATTCGGGCCAGGAGCTTCACCTCCGCCGACCTCGCCGGAGCCCTCCAGGGCTCGGCTGGGTCATCGGAACCCACCATCAGCTGCGGAGCATCATCGCAGAGCTTCTCCAATCTCCAGAGGCAGCAGGGGAGGATCCCAGCACACGCACGAGGCCGACGAAACTCGCCGGCCAACTGTTCTTCCAGCATCTTCCCCGACCGTCCGATCAGCCTCGACCTCCAGTTCTCATCCTGACCGTCCACTTGAGGAGATTCAGCCACCGTCAGATCTTGGAGAGGCGATCTAGACCGTCCGTTGCACGAGGTTTAGCCACCGAGAGCCTCACCCGTTCGATCCCCCACGTGGCGTACCCTCGACCGTCCGATCGCTGCGAGGACCTCAGCGTTGGAGCGCCACCCATTCCCAGCCGTCCATCTACCCACGTGGCGCGCATCCATCGGCCGACTTAATAAAGGGTAATTTACCCTTAGGCCCTTATCTTTATTTTATTTCGCATTAGTCCTGTAAATATTTAAATACGTTGTTTAGTTTTAGGTTTATTTGCATAGAGGACCTCGAACTTATTTTATTTGCACTTATACCCCTGCCTGTTGTGAGCCACGTGCTTCGTCACGTGTTGTTTTGGTGTATTTGTATTTAAGGCCCCTGTAGTTTTGGATGTTTATGAATGAATGAAATCTTTTTGATATTTGCATTTATGCCCCTGTGAATGGTTTAATTTCGCATGTGCGTTTATTTTTGGGTAAATTGCAACTAAGGCCCCTGGACTTTTGGTACGGTTTACCAATAAGTCCTCGGGACTTATTTTCTTTACAAAGAGGTCCCTGAGTGCCCCAGGCACACGCTTGGCGCGTGATTGGCTGGGTATTTTGCACCTGGACCCTCAGAACTTTGGGTATTTGCATTCCAGTCCCTGTGCACAGTACCCTCTTGTCATTTTTGAATAAAATATCAAATCACCTCCAAATTCGACGAAAATTTGACACATGGCTCCTGCCATGGTGTAGGATTTTTGTGAATTTTTGAGGACATTTTTGATTTCGTTTGTTATTTTTAAAAATTCAAAAACCATCATTTTTGTTACTGTCTAGATTTAAAAATCATAAAAAAATATAAAAACTTCCCTAAAAATTCTATAAAAATTAGCCACTGTTTAGTTTGTGTTCCTTTATTTTCTAGCCAATTTTAGCTATTTTTCACCACTGGAAAACCTTACAAACTTAAAAACACTCAAAAACCCATAAAAATTCTAATAAATTACTAAAAACCCAAAAACAATAAATCTGGTACCTAAATTTTCCTTATTTCATCTAGTTTATAGGAAAATTACCTCCAGGCCTTTTAGAGGTCCTTAGGTATTTTATCTAGGGACTTTAAGCTTGGCTGGACAGTACCCCTTGTTTTTGTCACTGTTTGATTTTTAGAAATTAAAATAAATATCAGAAAAATCCCAAAAATTCACCAAAAACATAAAAAATAATAAAACACATAAAAATATTTTTGTTTTAATTTTTGGTTGATTTTTGATGCATTAAATAAATTGTTGAAGTGTGCTTGTTTTTGTTTTTCTTATTTTCTTTATATATTAAAAATCCAAAAAAATATAAAAATAATTAAAAACCACTAAAAACATTTTCCTCTTTTATTTTATTCATTTTTACTACTTCGTAGGCCTTCGGCCAATCCGTGCTCCTTGAGTTCGACCCTGGGTGCTATACCAGGTTAAACATATAGCAGGACCGCTTCTTTGCTTTGATTTGTTTTATTTATATCGAGTGGTTCATTTTTCGTGATACACATCGCCTGGTCGCTTGGGTCGCGACGACCCAATTCTGTACCTTATACCCGAGTGGTCAGGCCTGTTATCAGTTAGTAATCATCTTAAATGTACATATTAATCCAATTTCTACTAGTTTAGTTTTGATTATAACAAATTTTCCTATGTGAAGGATGTGGAAGCATAGGCACGCTCTTTTGAAGACTAGTTTCTATCAACATCATTGACATGAATCAGGAAATCTAAAAGTCCATATATGTTCAAAATTGATTTTTGAAGAATATTTTCAGGAAATTATTTTATGATGAATGTGTCTATTTTGTGTTTGTTTAACTTTTAAAAATCCATGTTTGTGACATGTCATATTTTTTGTAATATGTAGTATTTTCCAGTGAGACTTAGAACTTTTAACCATTTACTATCAACTTATTTTATTTTTTCACATATACTATACATAAAGTGCGAAACTATGTCGCTAATATTTTTGCTTCAAATAACATGATTAATTTGTAGAATTTTTTATACAAATCTGGTTATGTTGTTAATCAACATGCAAAGATAATTACAATATGTTCATTGTTTCATCAATAATATCCATCCACTTTTATAAAGCTTAATCTAATTATTTTTCTTTACTTATTTCATCCGTAATAGGTAAACAGAGCAAATGAGGATTGTATCAGACTTACACTAGCAGAAGAGCTATAAAAGTTAGGTAATTTCATGCATTTCATATTGTTTATTGAATTTTATCATTTACCCCAAGGCTTTTTTACGTATCTAAGTTAAATTTTAACAAAATAGAATTGTTAAGTCTATTCCATTCTTTGATAGTTAGAATATTCTTGAGATAAAATTATTTATATCTATTATACTAATAATAAACACCCCGATTCGAAATAAAATGAATCGGATTTAAATATTCAAAATTGATATTAAATTGAATTTGAATCCAGATTAGCAAATTCAATTGAAACTCGATTGGAGTTCGAATTCGAAAATTTTGTAATGAATAGAATCTAGGCAGATTCGAATGCATTCGAATCAATTAACACCTAAGTAAATTGCCTCTCCTCATCCATTCCATTTTGGTAACATTGGCACTTCCATTCCAATATCTTAAGAAGAAGGTGGAGTCTTCTTGTAACTTTCGTACTTCCGATCCATTTTGGTAATAATTGTGTATCAACAATAACTTGGTATTGTCCGGGAAGGGAAGAAGAAAAGACTATACTCGTGGTGATGAAAAAGAGGGGCGACAACAATGATGGAGATGACCACCTAGATGTTGTTAGGGCAAGAGGAAGCCGCATAGCGACACCTCATCATAGTGGAGGTGTCGTTATACACGAGCGAGAGGATCAAGGGAAAACAACTCGAGGAATCCAAGGAGAGAAGGAAAAGAAACAAGAAAGAGCAAGGGAAAAAGGTATTCCAAGAATATGAAGGAAAATGACACATCAAAAATTTTACTAATTGCAAAATTTTATGGTGATTTTTTTAAAGGCGTGTTACAATTTACACGTTAGACGATGATTTACCGAATTAGGTCTCGGGAGAGTAGAGATCATATGGATACAGGTATAGTGTCCTGGAGACTGAGAACGGTGACAAGTATGTGAGCAGGGTGGTCACATACAAGCGCGTATAGTGTCCGGATACGCACGGCATATGAGCCAAGAGAGAGAGGGGTAAAAATGTAAGGGGATTTTTTTTGAAATCAGCCGATCTCTCGCGCACAGTCCTTGTCAAGGTTTACAAGATGCTGATCGACATGCACGGAGAAGCAGAGATCGCTACAAGTGTTGGGAAGTAAGGGGGATACACGTTATGCCACGATTTTGAATCAGAAGAGAGATTTCAAGAAATGACAGATCTATTCACTCTATTAATAATCAAGCCGGATCTGGTGTATCATAGGGGATTCACCTTTTCTATTGATTCCTACAAATTGGATCAAAAAAAATTCTTGAATGGGGTATTCAACTCCATAGATGAATCGAAAAAGATTTCTTTATTGGTTCTAATGGGAACTATGTCGTCTTCTTTGACGACCCCAATCCGATTATGCTGTCCACAATGGAGCTCCCAGAACTGAAACCCAACACCATCTACTTCAATGACCACTGCCACCATATTGACAAACTCTAGCGTGGGTTGGAGCCCTGATGAAGAGTTCTTCATGTACGACGTGGAAGCTCAGCATATCGAGGAATACTGCCTCACCCCTACGTACCTTCATGATTATATATTATCTACATGGTTTACGCCTGCATTATAACTAAGGTTCGGAATGCGGTATGCGGTATTTGTTCGGTCATATGGTGTAAATCGAGTAAGCGGGTATGCGAAGGAGTATATAGAGGTATATGTGGTTTATACGGTTTATAATATTTTAATTTAAAATATTATAAAATAAACAATAAAATGTGATTATATAAAAAAAATTAATGATTTAACAAAATCCAAAATCAAAATTTTAGATAAGATAATATAATCAATAAGATATATAAGCATGATATTATAATTTGATTATTTTTTAACGTGTATTTTGAATTTAATGCATATATATACACACACACAAATTTAGATTCAGCAAGGAACGCATGAATTCTATAAGAAAACCTTTAATGTATAAATAGATCCTATAGATAACAAAAGCTAAAGAATATTCATAGGTATACAAATCATACACCCAAAATTATACACATATATGTATCTCCAAGGGATAAAAATGTTCACACAAAATATAGAAAAAAGTTGTATTTGCATATAAAATTTATTAGAAGTACAAAAATGTAAAGTGCTAGACTGTTAGTCAATTATTTCATATTTTATTTGAAGAATTAGAATGAATTTCATTAGATAGAAAATTAAAAAAAATAGTAAACAATTCATTAATAAGTATTGAGAATATTCCCAAATACAACATATACGAGAATAATGAAAAGATGCATCTATGTAAATTATGACAAAAAGTTGCTCGAAAAAAATCGAAATAATGTATCATCAACATGTCATAGATTAACATGAATCCTATCAGATATGCAGCTGCATATGTGGTTTTATCGCATATTACCACATATGGCATATGCGCTTCGGTCAAGTGAT
The DNA here is from genome assembly GCA_037367405.1 of Ottelia alismoides. Taxonomy (NCBI): domain Eukaryota; kingdom Viridiplantae; phylum Streptophyta; class Magnoliopsida; order Alismatales; family Hydrocharitaceae; genus Ottelia; species Ottelia alismoides. Next base: position 650,414 of record JAZKJV010006367.1, on the reverse strand, counting down.
CGATACACATATCATATGCGGACGCATGGACCGCATTTCCGAACATTGATTATAACATTTTGCTCCATTACAAACAACCATTCTCAGGTGATCGGCTTACGTAGGTACTTATATCCTTTTTTAATTATCTTGCATTTTTTATTTCTATAGGACCAAATTGAAAACATTGTTGACCAATTTGAAGGCCCTGCCGAGCTTCCTGATGCATATAGACTGTCAGAGGAGAATATTTATCATAGGAATATTTGCTTTTAATTAAAATCTGCATCTCATTTTTAGGATACTTGTTCTTGTACTAGGTGACTCATCTTATATTTGTCTTTCCAATGCTTTCTTAATTTTTCTATTATTTATTGGGACTTCACAAAAATATAACAAACTCTGAAATTTGATCCAACATGATTTTCTTTGTTAAAACAGAAAGGGCTGATTTTAATATTATTGTCATAGGGAATTCCTATTGATCAATTAGTTGGTAGACCACTATCTGATTTGTTATTGTGTACATCTCTTACACGTAATTGAATACTGTTGGAGTATTTGGTTGTGCACCACATGAGCTGTAGATGGGTAAATGGATACCTACACGATCCATTTACCCCATCTCAATGTTTAGTCCCACATCTACTAGTGGTGGGACTTGGAGGCTCTGTGGAGGCTATATAAGGAGCCTCAGACCTCCTGTATCCATTGAGAAAGTGCAATAGACATACTAGCCCTTTGAGGTGTTCTCCCTTGATTTCATCCTGCTCCTTAGGGAGAAGGATTCCACGTTAAATCCATTGTTCTTTATTGTTTTATTTCTTTATTCTATGATACGCTTCTGCATTCCTATTTTCTAACATGGTATCAGAATGGGTTCGATTCTCGAGGAGTTGTTCTTGAAGATTTTTTTTTGTTTTAGAGATTTGATTATCAAGTTGTTCTTGAAGATGATTATTATTTTTGTTCAAGTTCCATACCAGTTCTAGGATTTTGATTGAAACCATAAATTCTATCCAGCAATGTGAAGGTTGTAATCGACATCAATCATCTTCTGATTCTAGGTTTCCTAGAACCCAAGTTCTGTTCGGAATTCTTGAAAATCTCTACCGACAATCACATCGAATCATTCAGGTAGATCACTAAGGCCAGAACACTGATCCTCGTACGTCTTCTTTAGGAGAAGGAGACGATCAACCTCCTTCTTCATTTCCAGGAGAAGGAGAAATGTAGCTCTCCTCCTTCATGTAAGAAACGCAGGCGGCGTGCGAAGCAACCCTTCAGGCACAGATAAGAACCTCATCGGCAAGCCAACCCAAACGTGCATCTTCCTCCTTGCACTCGACGATGCATCCCATTCTTCATCGCCAACCTCTAGGAGGTGAGGACACTTGAGATCCAAGGCATCCTTCCTCCCAGATCTTCGTGTGCGAGCAGGGCTCCAATAGTTCCCCTTCGACATCGCCCTAATCCTTCTCAGGCGTCGTGCACACACTCCAGACTCATTGCTTCAAGCCTCTGGGTGGCACCCCCTCTCTACGCAGTGCCGCAGCAACTGCGACAAGATCTTTAGGTTGCGCAACCCTCCTGCTGACAAGCGTCCCGCACCCTTAGTTAATTCGAGCAAATTAATGTCCAAATTACTTTTAATCGTTCGTTGCAGTCGGATACGAGAGGCTAGTCAAAAACCACTTTGATTTAATGTCAAGCGGTGATTTTTTTTACTTGGTGAAGTCCAAGGTCGATCTCAGGGAGGCATCTGTCTCCTTAGGTGAATTTTAGCAAGTATCCAAGTGTGTGATTTTCGGAGAATTATATTTTTTTGGCTTTTTCAATTTCTATGCAGACTTAAGCAAAAATGCAGGCCAATTTAACGTTTAATTTAATTAAAATATCAAATGAAGTCCAAAAATTCTAAAAATTGGCCAGATGATTAATTATGATGAAAATGAGTTACCCTAATTTTTTTGGATTTTTCAGACACTAAATGGATTTACTGGGAATTAAATATGCAGGCAGGATGATTTTCAATAATTAATTTTTAATAAATAACAAACCACAATTTTTTCAAGAACTAAAATTATCCTAGATAGCACTAATGATAAGGGATCCAGGAAAATTGAAAGATCTGAATTTCAATGTGAAATGAATTAATTAAAATTAATATAAGAAAATCACTCAACAATTTATTTAGGCCTCGATATGTGTGCAAATGGCATGAAATCTTTATGGCATGTTAAGAATAATGTCCTTAAACTACTGTGAATTTTTGATGATTTTTGGAACCACAGAGAGTCAACTACAAATTAAAAGGTGTCACTGGGCAAAATATTTCAAAAATGTACCAATTAATTCATTAATAATTCCACTGAAATTAAAAAAATGAGACACGTGGAACAATAGACAGAGGACAAGTTTCTCAACAAAATGCAATTTTTAGATTTAAAAAATGATGTAAAATGCAACCTAGGGATGCGTGCAAACACAAGGGTGTAAATGCAATACAGGAAAATAAAAATACAATAAGCAAATATGCGGACAGTGACTAAAATGCAATTACCTATAATGCTGGGGACTCAAGTGCAATTTCTCCAACAAGCACGTGCTCCTCACGTGGGCTCAGCTTCACAGGGACCTTTTTGCAATATTGGAAAGCTCTAGGGGCCTCTGTGTAAATTTCCCAGGCCGCAGTGCTCCTCACGTGGGCGGCCTAGGCTCGGATGGTGGCTCGGGGCCTTCAGGAGGTTCGGATCTGGCTCGGACTTGCTTCGGGGATCCGAGCCTGGTGGTTGGGGAAGAGGCTCGGATCGGGCGACTTGGACGGATCTCGACCGTAGGATTGGTGATGATCCAACGGTGATGAAATGCTGGCTCGTGGCGTGGATTGATCCGTGGGATCAAGGATGATCCGAGGGCTCCAGGTCGAGGCAACGTGGCTGACTATCCACCGCTGGATCAGATGGAATATCAACGGCTGAGATCTGCTGTGGATGGAAGACGCGTAGCGCGCTGAGGGCCGTGGATCTAATGTGAATCCAACGCCTCCTGTGAAGTCCAGTGAAGAGTCGACGTGGCGCTTTGGGGGCCGTTCGATCAACGTGATCGAACGGCAGCTGTGCGTCTGCTCCGATGATCCTCCGCCACCTGCGGAGGAGATGGCGGGGCTCCAGCGAAGTCACCTTTGCTCCGCCCTTCCTTCCTCGTGTCGCTGAAGCTCTCCGACTCATCGGAGATATCCCAGAAGACTCGTGGTGTGGCGGCGAAGATCCTGGTGGTCTCAGGAGCGGCGTAGGGTGGATGGTTGGCGATGGCGATGAAGCTTGAAGTCGGCTCCGGTGAAGTTCCGTTCAATGAGCAGAGGAGTACCTGCAGGTGTTAGAGAAGGAGCCGAAGCTCGTGCATGCGCTCGTGAAGGTGGGTGGATGATTGGCGAGGCCTAAGGCAGACGGAGGTGGCCTGACGGAGGAGCTCCGGCCAAGTGGCGGAGCTGGAGATCGGGGTGCTGCGACGTGCGTCGTCGGAGGTCGTGAAAGCTACCGCGAAGATGGGAGCTTCGACGCGAAGCTCGACGGGATGGAATGGAGGCGAGAGGATGACCGGCGGCAGCAAATAAAATGCGAGAAAATGTGAAGAAAGAGGAATCGAAGATCGGAGATGGATGGAGGGGTTCACCTGGGGATTGGACCTCCCTCTTGGGGTCCAGGTCGTCGCTCGAGGGATCGGTGGTGTCCCGAGCTCGTGCAGCATCGCGGAGGAGCGGCTGCGACACGACGGAGGTGCCGTGGATCTCGCCGGAGAAGAAGCCCTTCTTCGCTCAAAGAATCGTCAAATTGCTGTCACCAATTGGAGGATCTGAGCTCAGGGAAGCTCTCGGGAGTGGCGGATAGGTGCGACGATGGCCGGAGAGGGGGGATTTATAGGTTGAAGGTCTCGGCCATTCTGTCGATGGAGCAAGGTTGACGGAGTTCGTGGGAGCGGGCTGGAGGTCGACGTGGGTTATGGAGTAGTTGGCGAGGATAAGGGATGAGTGGGGCTCATCGTGGGAGTGTTGGCGGACGGTGAAGGTGGCTGACGTGCAGCCGAAAATAGAAAGGGGGCGCCCCTCCCGCAAGGCAGGGAACGTGGGAGAGAGGGGCACCCGGAGGTAGGAGACGAAGTCTCCACCGTTGGATCTTGTGATCCAACGGTGGTGATCGAAGCGGTAATGGCTGGGTAAGATTAGATCGGGGCGAGTTGATAAAAGGCTGTGATGGTGCCACGTGGAGGGAGCTGGGCGAAGCGTGAGCGAGCGGCTTGGATGAGGAGATGGAGATGATCGAAGGGACGAGGGGCGCCAACGGAAGAGCGACTGTGATGGAGGGATCAAGGGCTTGATCAAGCGGTGTACACGCCGCCACGTGGCGAGCTCTGGTGAGAGCGCTAACGTGCGGCGTAGATTAAGGGCAAGAGATGATCGGATGGCAGGAGATTGAGGCACACGTGGAAGCAGCTAGGCCGTTGGATCTATAGAGTAATCCAACGGCTGTGGCTGCGGGCGGATGAGGCAAGGGGAGCGGGCCACGTGGCGCGACCAGAGCGCGCCACGTGGCCTGCTGTGAATGGCTGGAAGAAAGTACATGTGTAGAGAGAAGAGGGGGTCGAATTTGGAAAAACTCAAAACATGAAAGTTGTAGATTTCGATGAGATCTACAAGTTTCATGTTGACAAAGACGGAGATGAGGTCAAATATGATACATAAATACAAGGATACATATATACATATATGTAGTATACAAAGTGGCCCAAAATCCCAACTTTCTCATATGAGCTCCAAATTGGATGAAATTAGTCTCATTTTAAAGGTCTTTTAATGTGTAGTATTCTAAGAGTTGTATGAGGGATTTATGTGCATTTTAGTGTACAGGGGTTCTAGGGCTTTATTGACTAATTTACAAGGGGGATTTTTGGCATTCTTCCCTATATTATTAACTAAGGAGTACATATTATAAGGAAGAGGTTATTTTAGTGAGTGGATATTTTACAAGGGATTTTGGCTTCTTATTTGAATGCAAATGGACTGCTAAAATGAATGTATTATGTGTGTATGCATGAATGCTATTTATGCATTATAAAGGGAAATATACCTCTATTTACTCAGGAACAAGGCTCTATTTTTGACTTTTGAAGTGATGAATCACAGATTCATCAACCCCCTATACTTAAACCTTGCTCTTCCCCGAGCAACTAAATGAAATGCAAGAGTGAAATGATTTTGGGTTCCATACCAAGGTCATGAACAAAAGTTAAAAATGGAGCTTGACTCAACCTTTGGATTAGTTGTGTGGCGGAACCTTATTTGGGGCTGAACTTAAGACCTACCAGACTTCAAGCTCCACAAGTCTTCTATTCAAGACTCCTCAATCGTCAGGTCAGAACAAATCCTCAAACGCAAATTCTGATGACTATGATTCTTACTTGCACTGTGTAAGTGATATGTAACTCTTCACATCCGAAATGGCTCAGAACCAGCCTCCTCTAGCAAGGTAACTCAATAACCCGGTCCAGTAACTCTTTCCTCGAGGAGCGGGGTATTCCCTTCTAAGTTCAAGTGCGGCCAACTCAAGAGGAGGGGGTAGAGAAGAGAATGGACGGTAGCCAGTGTAGCTACCTATCCCGGGATGCCCGACCAGTGTAGCCAAGTCATCCAGCTGCATTTCTTGCTAATATACATACTCCGACAGGCAATAATATATTTTTTTGTTTTGGCCTGTTTATTTTTTTTGGAGTTCTTGCATTTTTTTATTTTTCTTTTATTTTTCTTTTTTTGGAACTATATACAAGGTGCAGCATGTACATCAGGAGTTTTTCCTCTTGAGCCAGTAGACTATCCCTCTTTTGAAGCATTATTGCAACCCACAGCATCCTGTCCTTAGATGTCAACACCACCAGACTAGGTTGAGATGCACTACCCTCCCTAGAGGAGGATGGATGTTTTCACCCGTGTGCTACTCCAAGCTAAAGGATTCTACCTCCTCACCACCTCATCAATGAAGAGCTACGTGCATTGTGCTTGTCCAAGTTAGGTCACTGTCTATAAGAATCATGCGTATGCACGAGATATTCTACTTAGACTAATCAAGATGACATGTGAACATAGACTTGCGGACTCAAAGAATTAAGTCACTTGACCTGAGAAATCTTAACTCCAGTTCCTATGAGGTTCCTCTGAATTTAGGTGGATTAAGGTCAAATCAAGTCCATCCTCAATATCTACTCATAACTTGGTTCAGAACCCAATAGCTTTTCACTTTGCATATGCAAAGTATGCAGATGGGATGTGGATGACATGCTATGTAAATGAATGAAAATGCAAGACTCTCTCTTTTTTTTAATGCAGAGATGATATGCAAGAGTAAATAAGAAGCCTTTTTGTTTTATTTTTCTGCTATACAACAAATTTTACAAAAGTATGTTTTACAAGAATTTTACAACTTTTTATACAAGTATAGTACATATTATACAAGTATACAAAATTTTAATTTAATTTTTTTATTTGTTTTTTAATCTTTACAAAAGGTTTACAAGTATTATACAAGTATACAAAAATTTTTTTTTACCCACCTGTAATTATTGCAAAATATATACAAAAAAAATACGCAAAAATACGTGAAAGTACGAGTTATGGGTAAAGTATATATGTAATATATACACGCCCCCTATACTTAGCGTGTGCTATGTCCTCAGAGCACGAAAGCGACTAAAAAGACATAGCTCGGGCTAAGCGTAGGAGAGCTAAAGTTACAAAAGTATAGAAGTCGTCTCACCCCCCTATACTTAGGCTCTGGCAGCCTAAGTGTAGAAGAAGATCAGAAATGGGGCGGACGAGGAAAAGAGGGGAAATTGAGGAGTATATACACAATGGGCATCGGTCCCCCCTATACTTAGGCTCTGGTAAGCCTAAGTATAGGACAGGAATGAGTGTGAGAACCGATGTGATCTGGAGGATGTACAATGAATAGATGCGGGTCACTCTCCCCCTATACTTAGGATCTGGTTATCCTAAGTATAGTCATGAGATGATATGGAAGCGGGGCGAGTGATTCGAATCACTGGGGAGGGAGGGAGAGAATGTATGTACAAGAAAGAGTGAGAATATACAAGGATTAAGAAGGTTTGTGACGAACCTTCTTGCGGACGCGAGGAGGTGGATAATATACATATGTGTCGCTGTCGGAATCGTCCTCAGATGAATAATAGTGAGGTGTAGGGATCGTCCAACGCGGGTCGACACATGGCTGCTTGCTTAGATAAGGCTTAAGAACAGCCGAACTGAGCTCACTCATATAAATCACCTTATCTGGACCAGATGAGGACTCTTCCGAAAATTCCTTCTCCGGTGTGTTGAAGGAAATTTTCTTAGTCGGTTTTCTAGAACCTGAATCATTGAAAGGGAGTGGAGAGCGACGCACCTTGAGAGGTTCGGAAGAACACCTCGAGGAATCAATTCTCGACTTCCTCTCACTAGATAGCCGACTAGAAGAGGGAGCAACCGTGTTTTTAAGTGGAGTCAATTTTGTCTGGGTTGTTTCCTTAGAAGGTCCTGGTCGTGGTGTGGTGCTGACTATGGGTTCCTCATCAGACGAGTCACCATAAAGATTGTAATATTCCTGAAGGGTCAGCACATGTCTCGGGAAGGTTCTAGTGGTCTCAGTCGGCTCGGCATTATTGGGCTCTTGTGTCGGATCATCGAAATGATCAAGGCAATCCATAAAGGTCGTGTCCGACTCAATGTCAGCTTCTGGTCGTGAGTCCTCCTTAGAAGCTGTTACAGTGGTGGTGCAAGCAGTTGAGGAGGTGTGGGGAGTCTCTGAACCAACGGTCGTCCGAACAGTCGGTCTCTCGGGTGTAGCAGAGAGGTGGGACTCATCTACCTCTCGATGGTCATGACTGTCAACGGATGTGCGGGTCACCTTGGAGTAAAGTGTATCAAAGAATGGGTGAGGTCGAAGCGCTCCCAATGCTGAAAAATCGATCTCCCGAGTCTCGTAATCTATAGTCGCCTTAGCCAAGGCTAAGAACGGCTTCCTGAGAATAATCGGAGACTGGATAAACTCTCCTCGGTGCTCGATGTCAATGACTGTGAAGTCCACCTGGAGTAGAGCACCTTGGAAAGTAATGATGACTGAAATATTTCCTCTAGACCGTTTGATAGATCGATCAGCCAACTGAACGATCTCTCTCGACTTCCTAAGTGGCCTGAGTTTGAGCTTGTCAAACACAGAGGCCGGGAGGATATTTATCGGTGAGTCATCATCGATTCTTGCATGGGTAAAGATGGTGTCTTTGATTTCACATTCAACTCGGGGCAACCGCTTCACTCTGCGGCTTTTGGTCTTTCTCCCCATCACCAAGGAGGTGGCCATAGACACTATGTGTCTTTCAGTCCTTGTCCTCTTATTGCCCGACCTCTTGGGCATCAATTTACTTCTCACAAATCGTTTGAGGTCGGGGAAGTGATCTGTGGCCTTTATTAAGGGAAGTTTGAAAATCAATTCTTCATCGAGTGCTTCCCTTAAGGTAGGATCCAACTTTTTTAAATCATTTTCATTTTCAATTTTTATGTTAGTTTTTGGTTTTCCAATTTTTTTGGTATTTTTGATGGATGCATGATCAGACTCTGGATTGGAGGGTGAGTAGTTAGTAGAAGAGGAAGGTAGAATGGACTCCAGCTGTACAAAAGGTGTGGGTTCCCTAATACTTGCTTGGTTTTCAACATCAGATCTGCTTACTTCCTTTTCCACTATCATTCCCAAGCTGGAAGAAATTGAGTGCAATATGTCCATGACATCTCTCAACTCATTACCAAATGATTCATTTTTCTCAATAAGTCTGGAAATGTCATCCTCCAAAATGTTCTCATGACAAATCATGGGAGTGTTCTGGTCAATTGGAGAAGACTGCTGAGATGTTGAGGTCTCATACTCAACATACCTAGACTCTGGCATGTAATGCTGGGTCGAGTATGGACTATCCAACTGGCAAATATTGGTCGGAGCCTCATATGATGAAACGGGGACTGATAAGTCTAGCTCATGAGTCCAATATTGTAAATATATAGGCTCTTCGAATGAAGGCTGGTTAATAGAGGCTTGATCACTAAAGTCAATCAAGTCAGGAAAATCATGATGTGCAGGCCTCTCCATTCGGGTTGTTCGATCGACCATGTTATGCCCTAAGGTCAAGTCAGGATGTATATATGTGAATTCTTGTCTGGTCCCTACTTGAGGTGAGAATGAAGTATGCGGGGGCATATAATCTTGCCAATCATCTATCTCAACAGTGGATTGCTCTTCATTTGATTCTTTGATTCCTGCAAGCTCTCGAGAATAAGGATAGTCAGCCCAAGATGGAAGTGGATCCGGAATGTCAGAATATGGAGTAGGTGAGAAATGCGAAGAAGCGGAGAAGTCAGTCGGAGTTCTGACTTCATGATCGGGTTGAGGAGGAGCCGACCACGGGTAAGGGTCTCCCGTGGATGGCGGAGGAGAAAGCGAAGATGAACGGTATATGGTCGAGGAGGAGTGACCAGAGGTCACAGGGTATGGGGACCAATATCCCGACATCTTGAGGAGGAAATGATGAATGCAAGAAGATTGTGGTAGAAAATGTGCAATTACACAGGATAACACACACGACAGACACAAAGACAAACGCAAGAGCAAACCCCGAGTTCACACTCAACACGGTGAAGGACTCGAAATCGAGTCCAATTAATCTTGTCGTTTTTAAGTGTGATTTTCAAGCAAAAATAGCAAGGATTACGCGGCCTATAGGGAAGTCGGCACAGAGCCGGATGCGTCTTCCCTGTTTAACCTGTCGCCTAAGATACCGCCGCTCCTTCCTTTCTTCGCTCCTATCCCAAGTCAATGGATTCAATGACCACACCCCTATCTACCTGCAAGCAGGCGGAGGCTGACAAGGCCGGAACATCACCCCTGGTGGTTATTGGCAGCTTGTCGCAGAGTACCGCAATTTCGCCCCTATATACCTGAGACAGGCGGAGGCTACTTGGTACTAGTCAAAGAATCTGAAATTATTCGGCTTGTGATATTTGCTAGGATCAGTTAGAACATGATATGGAAGGCGGGGATTTGGGCTCTACCTTAAGGTGTTCACACACACTCAAGTACCCTCACTCAGCCTGAAAACAAGATCGGGGATTAATCTCCCGCAAACAATTTTCAAATTTTATCTTTTTTTGGTCAATACTGTTTAGCAGTCCCGATTTTAAGTTAGGTTATCACTGATTAAGTCAACCACACAGCACGCCTATCGGACAGTCCCAATTTCCTTTTTAATTTAAATGTGAAAATCATAGGGGGGAAATCGAGAAAAGCCGATGCATGTTAAAATCAATGATGCGTATGCTGAGTAGAGAATACTTACAGTGATCCCTTCGCTTTTTTTATGCAGGATGCAGAACAGAATTGAAAACTTTATCTAAATGCAAATGCAGGCGATGAAAGCCGCTCTTAGACAGGCAGTTCTATTAGCGTGAAGAACAGTTTAATTTGGCTAAGTACTGCGGTCTAAGTGCGTCTTTTAAGTGAGTTGTGTGGTCCTAATGATTACGGCACAAGCAATTCCTAGGTTGGCTCGGGGAGCCGCTAGTGCAAGCTAATTTACATTCATCCATACAGCACACTGGACACAGTTCCACTATACTTACACACGCGAGATCCCAAACGGGAACCGCTGGAAATGATGCGAAAAATAAAATAAATAAAATTGACAATGCCTCTCTATTCACTCAATTAAAATGCTCGACGTCGAAGCGTCTTCGACTCCTCGCGTTCCTCGCACAGAAAAAGAGTGAGGTCAGAGAGTAACTCAAAAAATAAAATAATGCAAAGAAATAAAGGAGAGAAAAAATAATTACAAGAAAACCGGGGGTCAGACTACCCGGGGAAAGAAAATCGAACACTCAAAAATTCGCTAAAAATTAACCTAAGCCGTGCATCCCCGGCAACGGCGCCATTTTGACAAGCGTCCCGCACCCTTAGTTAATTCGAGCAAATTAATGTCCAAATTACTTTTAATCGTTCGTTGCAGTCGGATACGAGAGGCTAGTCAAAAACCACTTTGATTTAATGTCAAGCGGCGATTTTTTTTACTTGGTGAAGTCCAAGGTCGATCTCAGGGAGGCATCTGTCTCCTTAGGTGAATTTTAGCAAGTATCCAAGTGTGTGATTTTCGGAGAATTATATTTTTTTGGCCTTTTCAATTTCTATGCAGACTTATGCAAAAATGCAGGCCAATTTAACGTTTAATTTAATTAAAATATCAAATGAAGTCCAAAAATTCTAAAAATTGGCCAGATGATTAATTATGATGAAAATGAGTTACCCTAATTTTTTTTGGATTTTTCAGACACTAAATGGATTTACTGGGAATTAAATATGCAGACAGGGTGATTTTCAATAAATAATTTTTAATAAAAAACAAACCACAATTTTTTCAAGAACTAAAATTATCCTAGATAGCACTAATGATAAGGGATCCAGGAAAATTGAAAGATTTGAATTTCAATGTGAAATGAGTTAATTAAAATTAATATAAGAAAATCACTCAACAATTTAGTTAGGCCTCGATATGTGTGCAAATGGCATGAAATCTTTATGGCACGTTAAGAATACTGTCCTTAAGCTACTGTGAATTTTTGATGATTTTTAGAACCACAGAGAATTAACTACAAATTAAAAGGTGTCACTGGGCAAAATATTTCAAAAATGTACCAATTAATTCATTAATAATTCCACTGAAATTACAAAAATGAGACACGTGGACCAATAGACAGAGGACAAGTTTCTCAACAAAATGCAATTTTTAGATTTAAAAAATGATGTAAAATGCAACCTAGGGATGCGTGCAAACACAAGGGTGTAAATGCAATACAGGAAAATAAAAATACAATAAGCAAATATGCGGACAGGGACTAAAATGCAATTACCTATAATGCTGGGGACTCAAGTGCAATTTCTCCAACAAGCACGTGCTCCTCAAGTGGGCTCAACTTCACAGGGACCTTTTTGCAATATTGGAAAGCTCCAGGGGCCTCTGTGTAAATTTCCCAGGCCGCACGTGCTCCTCACGTGGGCGGCCTAGGCTCGGATGGTGGCTCGGGGCCTTCAGGAGGTTCGGATCTGGCTCGGACTTGCTTCGGGGATCCGAGCCTGGTGGTTGGGGAAGAGGCTCGGATCGGGCGACTTGGACGGATCTCGACCGTAGGATTGGTGATGATCCAACGGTGATGAAATGCTGGCTCGTGGCGTGGATTGATCCGTTGGATCAAGGATGATCCGAGGGCTCCAGGTCGAGGCGACGTGACTGACTATCCACCGCTGGATCAGATGGAATATCAACGGCTGAGATCTGTTGTGGATGGAAGACGCGTAGCGCGCTGAGGGCCGTGGATCTAATGTGAATCCAATGCCTCCTGTGAAGTCCGGTGAAGAGTCGACGTGGCGCTTTGGGGGCCGTTCGATCAACGTGATCGAACGGCAGCTGTGCGTCTGCTCCGATGATCCTCCGCCGCCTGCGGAGGAGATGGCGGGGATCCGGCGAAGTCGCCTTTGCTCCGCCCTTCCTTCCTCGTGTCGCTGAAGCTCTCCGACTCGTCGGAGATATCCCAGAAGACTCGTGGTGTGGCGGCGAAGATCCTGGTGGTCTCAGGAGCGGCGTAGGGTGGATGGTTGGCGATGGCGATGAAGCTTGAAGTCGGCTCCGGTGAAGTTCCGTTCAATGAGCAGAGGAGTACCTGCAGGTGTTAGAGAAGGAGCCGAAGCTCGTGCGTGCGCTCGTGAAGGTGGGTGGATGATTGGCGAGGCCTAAGGCAGACGGAGGTGTCCTGACGGAGGAGCTCCGGCCAAGTGGCGGAGCTGGAGATCAGGGTGCTGCGACGTGCGTCGTCGGAGGTCGTGAAAGCTACCGCGAAGATGGGAGCTTCGACGCGAAGCTCGGCGGGATGGAATGGAGGCGAGAGGATGACCGGCGGCATCAAATAAAATGCGAGAAAATGTGAAGAAAGAGGAATCGAAGATCGGAGATGGATGGAGGGGTTCACCTGGGGATTGGACCTCCCTCTTGGGGTCCAGGTCGTCGCTCGAGGGACCGGTGGTGTCCCGAGCTCGTGCATCGTCGCGGAGGAGCGGCTGCGACACGACGGAGGTGCCGTGGATCTCGCCGGAGAAGAAGCCCTTCTTCGCTCAAAGAATCGTCAAATTGCTGTCACCAATTGGAGGATCTGAGCTCAGGGAAGCTCTCGGGAGTGGCGGATAGGTGCGACGATGGCCGGAGAGGGGGGATTTATAGGTTGAAGGTCTCGGCCATTCTGTCGATGGAGCGAGGTTGACGGAGTTCGTGGGAGCGGGCTGGAGGTCGACGTGGGTTATGGAGTAGCTGGCGAGGATAAGGGATGAGTGTGGCTCATCGTGTGAGTGTTGGCGGACGGTGAAGGTGGCTGACGTGCAGCCGGAAATAGAAAGGGGGCGCCCCTCCCGCAAGGCAGGGAACGTGGGAGAGAGGGGCACCCGGAGGTAGGAGACGAAGTCTCCACCGTTGGATCTTGTGATCCAACGGTGGTGATCGAAGCGGTAATGGCTAGGTAAGATTAGATCGGGGCGAGTTGATAAAAGGCTGTGATGGTGCCACGTGGAGGGAGCTGGGCGAAGCGTGAGCGAGCGGCTTGGATGAGGAGATGGAGATGATCGAAGGGATGAGGGGCACCAACGGAAGAGCGGCTGTGATGGAGGGATCGAGGGCTTGATCAAGCGGTGTACACGCCGCCACGTGGTGAGCTCTGGTGAGGGCGCTAACGTGCGACGTAGGTTAAGGGCAAGAGATGATCGGATGGCAGGAGATTGAGGCACACGTGGAAGCAGCTAGGCCGTTGGATCTATAGAGTAATCCAACGGCTGTGGCTGCGGGCGGATGAGGCAAGGGGTGCGGGCCGCGTGGCGCGACCAGAGCGCGCCACGTGGCCTGCTGTGAATGGCTGGAAGAAAATACATGTGTAGAGAGAAGAGGGGGTCGAATTTGGAAAAACTCAAAACATGAAAGTTGTAGATTTCGATGAGATCTACAAGTTTCATGTTGACCAAAGACGGAGATGAGGTCAAATATGATACATAAATACAAGGATACATATATACATATATGTAGTATACAAAGTGGCCCAAAATCCCAACTTTCTCATACGAGCTCCAAATTGGATGAAATTAGTCTCATTTTAAAGGTCTTTTAATGTTTAGTATTCTAAGAGTAAGTAGACCTAGTTCGGAGTTTGTATGAGGGATTTATGTGCATTTTAGTGTACAGGGGTTCTAGGGCTTTATTGACTAATTTACAAGGGGGATTTTTGGCATTCTTCCCTATATTATTAACTAAGAAGTACATATTATAAGGAAGAGGTTATTTTAGTGAGTGGATATTTTACAAGGGATTTTGGCTTCTTATTTGAATGCAAATGGACTGCTAAAATGAATGTATTATGTGTGTATGCATGAATGCTATTTATGCATTATAAAGGGAAATATGCCTCTATTTACTCGGGAACAAGGCTCTATTTTTGACTTTTGAAGTGATGAATCACAGATTCATCACCTGCGTAGCCTTAGTCCCAAGGCGACGCACCCGCCTCTGCCTCCCAGCGTAGACCCCAACCGCATGGCAACTTCTCTCGTGTACCGGCACACTCTAGAGCTGCGAAGCCTGGAGGGCTCTCCAAGCGATGCCGAAAGTCCTCCATGGCAGAGCTATCTCTCGCGCAAGAACTACAGGAGGCAACATTCCTCAATCGACGGGTTCCGCAAAGGGAAGGGTTTGCTGCCCTCGAGCCCTAGTGGGCTTTTTTTTATAAAAAAATATTGCTTGTGATTAGTTGGGCAGTAGCAAAGAAAGGGGGGACTGGTTTGATGTTTAACAAAATGGACATGCCTAATTAAAAAAAAAGAAGAGGGGAGAGGGCCTGAGTGAGCTGCAAGTTAAAAACATTATTGTTTTGAGAAAAAATGTGCGTATAATAAAAAGCCATACGCAAAAGTTTTGCAAAAAAAATGCAGAGAAAAGCTTTAAAAAATGGAAAATAATTGATCATCTTTAAAAATTGATTTAAAAAAAGTGCCATGGCTATAAAAATGGAAATAACTGAGAAAAATTTTGCAAGGAAAGACTAAAACATTTTGTGATTGGCTTATTGATGTTTTATCTCCCCACAACATTACTTTCCGACAAGTATGGGAGAAAGGAGGAGTATTGTGTAAAGTCACATGTCTTGTTCCAGATTCAGATGTCAGATTCCAGACCAGTCAGATTTTTCAGACTCTATAGATAATCAGATATTCAGACTCGACGGTTGGTTCTGAGTCTTCAGGTTCAGATATGCACATGCATGCTTTTTTTTTCAGATGTGCACGTGTTTGTCATCTTTTGTAGTGGTCCCCATCATTCTTGTTTTGTCGGTTAGAGTTTTCATGTGAGCCATAGGGACTCCAGAGTAGAGGATCATTCCCTATGCCATGTTGGCAAGGGTTTTCATGTGGTATCATAGGGACTCTAGAGTAGGGTACCATTCTCTGTGCCAGATGGGAGAGACCCAGTTCTCCGATAAGGAGACTTTCATACTCCATTCTCCAACGATCATGGACTCCGAAAAGGATTGCACTCCACGGTCTTTCAGTTCGGTCCTTTTCAGAGATGGAGCAGTTGTCTACATTGTTGTGGCGGGCCAAAGTACTCCGTTGAGGAGACTCATTTCAGTTGCAGTGACTCTGACAGACACAGTTTAGAGCACATGCTTTCCGACGAGGAGATTCAGTTGACTCACACTCTATCCCGTTCGTACTCCTCACCTGCACAACATGAGAAGCAACATCCTCGATAGCAGTCGATAATTGCGCGTGTTGAGTTGATATTGTCTGTAGTGCCATGTATTGTGAGTTGAGCTTCTTTCTGTATGTCCAAGCAGAGCATTGTATGCTCCAGCTTGAGGAGGAGTGTTGGAGTATTTGGTTGTGTGCCACATGAGTTGTAGATGGGTAAATGGATACCTCCTTTACATTTATCCCATCTCAGTGTTTAGTCCCACATCTACCAGTGGTGAGACTTGGAGGCTCTATGGAGGCTATATAAGGAGCTCCAGACCTCATGTATCCATTGAGAAAGTGCAATAGACACACCAACCTTTTGAGGTGTTCTCCCATAGTTTCATCTCTCTCCTTAGGGAGTAGGTTTCCACGTTAAATCCCTTATTCTTCATTATTTTATTTCGCTATTTCCTGATACGCTTCCACATTCCTATTTTCTAACAAATACAAACACCTATTTTGTTAAACCAACATTTATTATCCGCACTTAGATCTTAAAAGTTCTAAATGAGACGAAAACATTTGGATACAAATTTGAATATAGGCATTAATCGTATCCTCATTCATTATAAAAAACTAGTTGGTACCCTTGCTTTGTATTTGATGGGTTCCTCTTTGTGTGGGAACCTAGTCTATATATATAGGAGCCATCATAGGAGTCATCTTTTCTTAATCCTATTGGAAGTAGGAATTCATGTTTCCTTATTTGCTCATCTCCATGAAGTATAAAGAGGGGGTATGAGATGCATAACAGGATCATCCCAACACAAGCTCTCCTAGTACAAGAAAGAAATTAAGAAAGAGAGGAGAAGAAAGAAGATTCGTGGTTTCTTCAAAGTTTGGAGGGGATAATATTTAGAGTAGTTCTTCTCCAGCATTCTTCCCTGATTTGGCGACATATTCCTCATTTTGGTGATGTTTCTTCTATCTACTATTCTCCATTGTTTGGTGATTTGTAGCATCGCATAGAGGGCCAACCTTTTGTAAGCCCTTCAGGGGAGATTATTCTGCGTATAGTGCTTGGTTTTGGGTTGCGATCAATCTCGTAGTTTTTTCTCTCACATTGAGGTTTTTCTACGTTAAAATTCCCCGTTCACTTGTGATTGCTTTTGTCCATACATTTGTAGTTATTTTCATGTTATTCGGGTTGTTCATAGTTCTTCTATCATTTGATTTACAGTTAATCCGTCAAGTAGTTATTTCGATAACGCTTCCACAATATCTGTGGGATTAATTCTTCCCAACAAGTGGTATCTGAGTAAGGTTCAATGGCGGATTACAAGATGTATTTTGGTTCGAGCAAGATGATTAGTCTTAATGGGACTAATTATAATTTGTGGAAGAACAAGATAAAGGATCTTTTATATGTGAAGGATATGCACCTTCCGGTGTTCTCTACGCAGAAGCTCGAAACCAAAACCTATGAGGAATGAGAGTTTGAACACGTGCAGGTTTGTGATTTCACAAGACAGTTTGTTGATGAGAATGTCTACACCATATCCAAAATGAAAGTCACGCTAGAAGCTTGTGGTTGAAGTTGAAAAATCTTTATACCTCCAAAATCAAAAGTAACAAATTGTTTCTTGTCAAGAGATTGGTGAACTTGAGGTTTAAGGAGGATAGCTCTGTACTAGATTTTCTGAATAAATTTCAAGGAATTAGAAGTTAGTTGAGTATGGGAATAAAAATTGAAGATGAGATGTTGGGACTACTATTGATTGCTACTCTACCAGATTCGTGGGAGACTTTAAGAGTATCACTTACTAACTCTGCAGTTAATGGAGTTGTTTCTTTGGAAGCTGTAAAATCTAGCATTCTCAATGAGGAGATGCGGAGAAAAATCCAAGGAAGAATTTCACAATCAGAGTTTCTTGTCATAGAGAATAGGGGGAGGAGCATGATCAAGAATGATAAGGGCAGAGACAACACTAGGAGCAGGTCCAAGTCCAGATATCAAAACATGGAATGCCACTATTGCAATAAGAAAGAGCACATCAAGAGGTATTATTTCCAATTCAAAAGAGATAACAAGAATGGTGGCAATAAGCAAGAAAGGAAGAATGACAACGTTGCTGCAACTGCACAACATGAGCTCCCCATTGTCTGTGATAAGGAGATGGTGAATGTCGCACATGATGGTACTTCTTGGTTTGTTGACAGTGGTTCTGCTTTACATGTTACATCTCAAAGATTGTTTTTCTCTTCATTTACAACTGGTGATTTTGGTACATTGAAGATGGAGAATGGTTCTTTGTCCCATGTTATTGGCATTGGCAATATTGCATTGAAGAATGCCAATGGAGCGGTGTAGACACTCAAAGATGTGAGACATGCACCAGACATACACATCTTATTTCTGCTGACAAGCTTGATGATTAAGTATACCTCAATACTTTTGGTAGCGTGCAATGGAAGCTTACCTGGAGATCCTTGATTGTTGCTCGTGGCAAAAAGAATAGCAACAATCTTTATATCATGAGTGCATCCATTTCCCATGATGTTGCATTGAGTTGTTGCATCGACGATTCAACACATGAGAGAGAAAGGTCTGTAGTGTTTGGTGAGAAAGAATATGGTGGCATATATCAAGAAAGAGAAGCTAGAGAGATGCATACACAGTTTGGCTGGGAAGCAGACAAGAGTCTCCTTCAAAAGCCATCCACCTTCTATAAAGATGCAACCATTGGAACTTGTTCATACAGATGTTTGTGGTCATTTGAAAGCGAGTTCTCTTGGTGGTGTACTTTATTTTGTTACATTCATTGATGATTTCTCCATGAAAGTTTGGGTCAACACCTTAAAGAGGAAGGATCAAGTCCTTGGTGTTTTCAAAGACTGCCATGTGCTAGTGGAGCAACAACATGGGAAGAAACTTAAGTGCATCTACAATAATAATGGTAGTGAGTATATTGGGTCATTTGATGAGTATTGCAGATCTCATGGTATTAGGCACCAAAAGACTCCACCCAAGACACCACATTTGAATGGCATATCAGAGAGAATGAAAAGGACCTTAACAGAGATAGTCAGATGTCTCCTTTCTGAAGCTAAGCTGTCTAACTCTTTTTGGTGAAAATCACTTTATATTGTTGTTCCTGTTATTAATCTCTCTCCACATGTACCTTTGGATGGTGATGTTCCTGACATGATTTAGCTTGGAAATAATGTCTCCTACAACCATTTGTGGGTCTTTTAATGTCGTGCTTTTATCCATATCTTCAAGGATGAAAGATCAAAGTTGGATGCAAAGATGAAGCAATGTATTTTTCTGAGACATGGCCAAGATGAGTTTGGTTACAGGTTATACGATCCAGTTGAGAGGAAGCTGGTGAGGAGTAGTTATGTGATTTTCTCTGAAGATCAAACCATTGAGGACATCCAGAAGGCTGCTAAAGACCCTCCTTCGAGTAGCTATCAACCATATGATGTGAAGCTAGTCCCTTTGCAGATGGCTTCACATGTGGTGCCAGATGATGTATATGAGCAGGTGCCAGATGCAGGATATGAGGAGGATGTACCACAGATCTCCATTCCCGACGATGATAATGTAGATGATGGTGATGATGATGGTGGCATGATGATGAGAGCTCTTCTTCTTACGAGAATCTCTCACCACAGTGACCTGTGAGGGTGAGGCAACCCTCCACCAGATATTCTACACATTACATTTTATTGACAAACAATGACGAGCATGAATGCTATGAAGAAAATTTGTAAGATGCAAACAAGGAGAAATGGGTAGAAGCTATGAAAGAGGAAATGGAGTCCCTTCATGATAATCATACCTTTGAGCTTGTCAAGTTGCCCAAAGACAAGTGAGCATTGAGAAATAAGCGGGTTTATAGAGTGAAACATGATGAATACTCTACAAACCGAAGGTACAAAGCTAGGTTAGTTGTGAAAGGTTTTAACCAAAGGAATGGAGTTGACTTTGAGGAGATCTTTCTCCTGTGGTGAAGATGTCTTCTATGAGGGTGGTTATCAGCGTGGCATCTAGTCTTGATCTAGAGGTTGAACAGATAAATGTGAAGATAACTTTCCTCCATGGTGACCTTGAGGAGGAAATCTACGTGTTGCAACCTGAGTGCTTTATAGTCAAAGGCAATGAAGAGTATGTTTGCATATTGAAGAAGACTCTATATGGCTTGAAGCAAGCACCAAGGCAGTGGTACAAGAAGTTTGACTCGTTCATAGGGGAGCATGGTTACTCCAAGACCATTTCAGATAATTTTGTGTTCGTGAAGAAATTCTCAGGTGATGATTTCATCATTTTGTTGCTTTATGTTGATGACATGCTGATTATATGCAACAATGGAGAGAAATTTTCTGCCTTGAAGAAGGAGTTGAGCAAGTCCTTTGCTATGAAGGACTTGGGGCTTGCAAGTTAGATACTTAGCATGAAAATCACTCGAGACAGGGGACAAGGAAACTTCAGCTTTCACAAGAGAAGTACATTGAGAAGGTACTTCAAAGATTTCAGACAGAGAATGCATAGCCATCTAGCAATCCTCTTGGAGCGCATTTCAAGTTAAGTTCCAAATAAACCCATAGAACATTACAAAGAAGAAAGATATGGAAGGAGTTCCCTATGCATCAGCGACATGTAGCCTTATGTATGCCATGGTTTGTACGAAGTTAGATATTGCTCACGCAGTTGGAGTTGTTAGTAGGTTCGTCTCAAATTCAGGAAAATAAATTTGGGAAGTAGTTTAATGGATCTTAAGATATCTTCAAGGTACTAGCAGGTACTCTCTTTGATTTGGAGTAGAGAAGCTTATTCTTCTTTGATACATAGATTCAGACATGGCATGTGACATTGATGGGAGAAGATCCGTATCAAGTTACATGATGTCCTATGTAGGTGTTGTAGTTTCTTTCCAGTCTCATCTACAGAAGTGTGTTGCTTTATCCACTACATACACTAAGTTTATTGCAGCTACAGAGGCGTGCAAGGAGTTGCTGTGGATGAAGAAGTTCATACAATAACTTGATTTTCATAACGACAAGTACGTGTTTTACTGTGACAGTCGGAGTGCTATTCACCTTGGCAAGAATTCTACTTTCCATGCAAGATCGAAGCACATCGATGTCATATATCATTGGATACGTGTTGTGTTAGAATCGAAGCAACTCGTACTTGACAAGATCCACACAGATAACAATGGTGCCTATATGATGAC
This sequence comes from Ottelia alismoides, assembly GCA_037367405.1. Lineage (NCBI taxonomy): Eukaryota > Viridiplantae > Streptophyta > Magnoliopsida > Alismatales > Hydrocharitaceae > Ottelia > Ottelia alismoides. The sequence continues at coordinate 629,350 of JAZKJV010006367.1, read as the reverse complement.
AAAGACTTTGTCGCTTGGAATGTTCTAGAGATGTTCCCTCGTAGGTTTGGAGTAGTTCCCACATCGTCGGTGAGTGAGAGATTTGGTGGATGGGTTCCCCTCCTTGTGGTAACCTAGTCCATATATATAAGATATTGATAGTCCTATTTGGAAAGGGAAAAATCAATTACCTTTTAGGATTAGGAGTCATCTCTTCCTAATCTTATTGGAAGTAGGAATTCATGTTTCCTTATTTTCTCATCTCCATGAAGTATAAATAGGGGACATGAGGTGCCTACTAAGATCATCCCAACAAAAGTTCTCCTAGTACAAGAAAGAAATAAGAAAGAGAGGGAGAAGAAAGAAGGTCCGTGGCTGTCGCAAAGTTTGGAGGGAGTAATCTTTGGAGCAGTTCTTCTCCAGCATTCTTACCTACAGTTTGGCAACAGAATCATCATTTTGGTGACATTTCTTCTCTCTACTATTCTTCTTTGTTTGGTGATTTGTAGAACCGTATAGAGGGTTGACCTTTTGTAAGCCCTTCATGGGAGATTATTCTGATTATAGTACTTGTTTTGGATTACGATCAACCCCGTGAATTTTCTGTCACATTGAGGGTTTTCTGCATTAAAATTCCTCGTTCACTTGTGATTGCTTTTATCCTTTCATTTGTAGTTATTTGCTTGCTATTCGGATTGTTTGTGGTTCTTAAATCATTTGATTTACAGTTAATCCATCAAGTGGGTGTTTCGATAACGCTTCCACAATATCCGTGACATTGATTTTTCCCAACACTTTGCAAGAAAACGATGCTTTTTTCTTAATATGTTTGGTAGGAGAATAGGGATCGGAATAAGCCATTATTCTCCTCTTCCCTTATTCTTCCTTATTACACTCCCTTATTCCCCTTCTGTTATTATCCTCTTCCTTTATCCATCCTTATGCACTCCCTCATTCCCCTTCCTGTCTTCTCTTATTCCTCATTATCCACTAACTTATAACCCTTATCCCTCATATGACAATCGAATAGAGAATAACACTTATCTACCCTTATTCGACCTTATTTTCCTTATTCTTATCATTCCAGCTGAATAGGAATAATGCTTATTCTGGCTTATTTCCCGTCCCTTTTCATGCTTATTCTTGAACTGAACACCCTCTAAGTAAATGTTCATACATAAAATTCAAGAAATTCCATTATACAATAAAAAACCTCAGAAAGTAGAGGAAATTATATTTCGAGGCAGATAACTGACTCATTTTGTGCCAAAAAATGGGAATAATTTTTTATCAAACGAAAAGTAAGGAAAATTAATTAAGTTTTGAATTCAAAACAAATGATGTTATTCTCGATATTTTTTCTTACAATGCTTGTTACTAAATTCATAAGTGGTAGTACAAAACTAAGGAAATATATAATTATTATTCTATGAACAATATCTAACAATATAACAGTGATTAGAACATTTGATTCAAATTTTAAATGTCAAAGATACTATAAAAAATAAGAGTAATTATATTTTTAAAATCGTATATATAATGATATTTTCAAAAATATTTTTAATATATTGTTTGCGTCACTTTACTTCAACCAATACTACGCATATAATATGATTCCTTTTACACTCTAAATATTACACCTTCACGCTTACCGTTAAAAGATCAAATAGAGAAGAGTTTAGTATGGATCATAACATAAATACTAGCCATCAAGGTTCAAATAAAAAACATGTTGAAGTAATGTACTCTATGAATATAAGTGTAAATCTATTGTTTGTATTATCCATATTCGACATGCTATTGTACTTATTTTCTACATAAATTGACTTTTCCTTTGATTATGGTACTATATTTATTTCATTTGTATAAATGTGTATTTCTGCTTTATAAAATAAATCATCATGTAAAAATAAAACTATAACAGATAAAGCAATATATTTTATCAAAAAAAACATGAACTTTGAATGTATAATATTAAAATACATGTAATATATGCACCATTGACCCATAATAACGAAATCATGCCTAGAAAGATATATATATATATATATATATATTTATAATCCATTACTATATTGTCTATTTGTTAATTGTATGTAACATACAGATCCACTCAAACCCGAACCCAACCTGATTAGGGTGCAATTAATCCAATAAAGTTGTTGGTCAATGTTAAACAACCTAAATCGATCAATTGATCATTACTTAAAAGTCGTTCGGGTGAAATCGACCAAAAATCGATCACATCGTAATGCGTACTGCGGAAAAGCTGCAACACAAATTCATAAACCGTGAAATGAATCGAGATCGTCATAAAATCGGATTTGACGAAACAAGACCAACGGAATCGACAATTCGTCAATTAGACATCGTTTGGTATTTTAATTTCACAAAATTTAAGCCCAAGATGAAACTGTATCTCGAAAATTTCGGGCATTATTACCCGATCAAAAGTATATCAATATTATATTCATTTTGATCATCGTTTAAAGATGTTCAAATCGAGATATTTTACATCGAGATTGGAGACTCAAGATGCGAATTCGATCTACTTTTAGTATGACAAATAAAGAGAGAATTAGTTTTTAAAAAATAATATAAAATAAAACTTTATGTTATAAAAACAATAACAACGTACCTTTCCAGCAAATTTTTTAAAAAATAATTTAATAATTGAAATGCTTTCTAGGACACCCGTACGATTTGTTTTTTTATATTTTCTTCTCTATTCCAATTGACAACCTAATTTATCCACTTTTCAATCAAAAGGGGGCTCTCCCTCCTGATTTATATCACATAAGCCCTTCTCGATTTCCCTCCTTCTCTTGTCTATTGAGTCCAATTCCAACGACTTCCCACTTTCGTCTTCTTTGCATGTCATTCCCAAAGCTCCAGCTCTCCTTCTCCTACCTCTACAGCTGCTGCAAGAGAAAATACTACAACCCCTTCTTCTTCTCTTGCCGCTGTCTTCTCTTGCTTGGAGCTGCAATAGCTCCTGACAAGAGGTAATTTGTGCTCCATTGAAGGCAATCACTAGAGACAATTGTTGTAGCCAAGGAGCTGATGTTCCTTACTTCAAATCATTAGCCATTGGAGGCTCCTTTCTCCTTCCTTGAAGCTTGAAGTTGCTGTCCAGTAGTCTGCTGGAGCTTCTCTTGGAATTTTCCACTACATGCAAGCCATTTCTTCCCACTTTAAGGATTAAGGTACAACCTCTTCCTCCTTTTTGCTGTCAAACATGAGATTTTTAAATATAGATTTGGTCCTATATAATTGATTATCTAAGGTTGAAGTTTTTATTTATTTATTGGTAATATCATTTTAGTTAAATCTTTGTTGGAATTGTCAATGATCCTGGAATTTGGTTTGAAGAATAGATCAATGTAACTACCAGTTATGTTAGTATGTTTAGATAGATAGACATTTTGGTGAAATATGCACTTTAGTTCAAAACTGGCACTAAAAAACATATAGTAGTGTATATATACATATAATACACACTACATGAACAAGCATTCTTTAAATTTGTAGTTGTTATATTAGAAGATGAAATTATTCATGAACTCCTACGTGTAGAAGATTTCTAATTTTGTTAATTTAAACAAATATTTATTACACTTTAGAGGACTCTGTTGCATCTATGTGAATGCGAGCTTCAAGTTAGTCTAGACAGTAATGGGAGTGAACTTTTGAATGCATGACTATACTTTTTAATAAGTTGATATGAGAAATATATTTCATAATGACATCTGAAAAAGAGGTTGAGCTGTCATGAGTTGGAAGGATCCATTTTGGTTAAATTAATTTTCTTGTTATTTTACAATGAAGTTTTGGATATGAATCCTGACATGGTAGTTAAATGAGAAAATTTGCCCAGTCTTCAATACCAATATTCCATTGCCAACTCCAGACTCTTTCCAGGACATGTCCTTCCTCAACTAAGTCAATAAACGCTGCAAGTTTTTACTCCAGTTAATCATAGACGAACTAAGGATGTTGGGCTGACTGTATCTCTGATTATAGTAAACATAAATAGCTTTTGCCTTCAACATTTTACCAAACTTAAACATAATTCCAAGTGACTTTATATCTGTCTTAATAAGAACTTAGGTATACTCATGCTATTACAAATCTAAGCAATAGCTAACATCAACGTGTTAAGCTTCTACATTATACCCAAGAATTTTCCCTTTAAAATAAGTTGATCTAACTATAATAACAAATGTCTTTGAAGCTGTTTTCCATAGAAGGTTATCACCATTTTCCATGGTAAGGTAGAAAATGATATCTAGATGTGTAAATTAACCATATAAGAAATTAAGATAGGAAGGTGAAATTATATACATCCATACGAGTGGTAAATCAATGATGACTAATAATGATTAGTGCCAGTCATGGTGATCTTCACACCAGACTGTGCGAGGGTGCGGTGACCCTCAACTAGACGGGAGATATGAAGTCCAGTTTGGGTAGCGACCGCCAAGTGCGTTGGTCTATGAACCCAGTCTCTTTTACGATTTTTACGTGAGCTTGCAGTGTTTTTATGCCTCATTGAGATCCCGACTTTTAACCATCTCCGCTAACCCTTTTGTTTTAGGATACCCATACGGGAGATCCTCGGTTTTAGTTTTTTGTACGAGCTCATTTTCTTGTTACTAGTCGGGCCCGTCTAGAGTGACTTTTCCAGAGAGAGTCTCTCTCACCCATCTCTGAGATGTAGTTTTGGAGTAGACCTTTCCCCTTATTGGACCGCACTTCCAATAAGAGGGCGAGACGGAAGAGTCTCTTAGGAGACTACCTCACCATTTGAGTTTTTGGTTACTTTCTGACAACAGGCTTGACGATACTACATCCAAATCATCCATATCTATATCTAAATCTGTTACTGAGGACTGGAGGAGTTGAAATCAAAGTTGATTGGGTTATAGCATATATAGGTTATGAGATAAAATCAATAATGAGCTATGTTGATTAGAATTGACTACAATTAGATTGGATTCGTAATTTTTATAAGCTAGTGGACGTGTTGGGAACTTAGTTAGATACATTATACAACACCGCATGCCTACGGAGGCACCCCAACCTTAAGGCATATTTTCCCTTAGAGTCATAGTATGAGGTTATACAAAGACCAAGACCACAGACTATCTACTAGACTTTAAAAGCTAAATAGAAATGAAAACCCGATTAATATACTATCCTTTCCATCATAAGTAAATTAAGAGTAAGATAAAGTATCACCTCACTAACTCCTTATTAAGACCCATAACCTGATCTCAATGATAAGTAAACAACATATACTTACTGGTCTCACTATAGGGGAATATTATAAATAGAAAATATTAGGATAGTGAATAATAAGGGGGGAATGCATGCAGTATAATTTCAAAAACCTTTTTCTAAGCAGGTAGTGGTAGATGTTCAATTGTGTATGCATATCTACTTGCTTTCTTTTGCACATAATAAATTACCTGCTATTTTAAACTGCGGGTTGTATTTACATTTGTGACATCCTCTTCTTCCCTACATATTTTGGCAAGCAAGGAGCCTGCAGCACAATAGCAGGTTGATGACCTCTGGAGATCGTGTTTATACTAAACGGTACAACTTCTTTTGTTGTAGCTTTTGTTCTATTATAATGTAAAAATGCCTTTTCTTTCTCTTCTGAATATGTTGGGATATATTAATGTACTGTCGGCCCTTCTTTTACACATTATATATATTATGAAAAAAATGAAATGAAATTTTGATGGCATTTATCGTTGTTAAATCTGTGATGATAAATGTGGTTTGAATGCCATATGCAATAACAATGTGAAAAAATTTCCCTGATTTTCAATACTTTGTGCGATCACATGTGAATATAATAATGCTAATGCGTCGTGAACGGGTGCCCGGATCCTATGGGGTTCACTTTGTATAACAATAAGGATGGGCATCTAATGAATTGGTCGCTATTGGTAGTGGGTGCCACACTTCCTCTCCATCTATTGCTTCGTAATTTAACAATATAACAATGATTAGAAGAAAAACCCATCAGGTAATCATTGTTGTATTATTTATTACTAAGAATATAGCAATGAATACAATATTGACTATTAAATTAAATAATCGAGTGAGGATATTGGGTGTCTAACTATTGAAGGTATAACAATAAATAGTAAAGTATTTATTGTCTTAAGCCAATTTTGTTATATGGATTTTTTCATTATTCATGTTGATTCATTGTATAGTCTTTCAAAATCAAATTTTAAAGATCGTCCACTCTTTGCTTAGGTGTTTATCCACATTTTGATAAACAATATCTAATTTCTACCGATTTAGTTGTTTTCTTCCGTTTTTTTCGTATAACTCTACTTGTTCACAACCTATCAATTATCATATAATTCTTTCCGTGTTTGTGGTTCTTCGATTAAATGAATTGAAATCTGATGAAAGGAATTAAATGTGTTTTTTCAGGCTATTTTTTAAATGTTGTACTAATGTAATCAAAATAAATTTTTAAATTATTACTCACTCTCGTGCACCGATATTAGCTTGTTCTATAGTGATAAAAGCAACACCTATAACGATCAATGTGTCAGGAGGAGTTATTCTCCATCTCCTAAGTAGGATTTTGAAGAGGCACACATCATTTTAAATTAAAAGTTCCATGTGTATAAAAAATATGTTTTCATAGAAGCATACACAATACATGTTTAGTACTATCACATAGTAAATTGTAGGTCTTGATGTTTTTTAAAATATGCAGCTTTCTGTTGTTAAATATATAACAACAATATTGTTCATTGTAAAATATTTTTTTTACTAAAAATTAGTGACGAATGTCATATTTATTCCTATATCATCAACAATAACTTATATAACAACATTTATATATGGAAAAATGGGTTGCACAATTTTTTCACAATTTTTTTATTTTTTTGTAAAATATCACCATGTATATTCATCTATATATCCCTCAAATATGCCATTCGAATTTCGTCAGAAACAAAGACGTCTATACCTTCTATTTAGAACAAGTAATTTTAACGATTTAAACATTGTTGTAATCGATCTGTTCTAGATGGAGGGCATATGAGTTTCCGTTTCTAACGAAATTCGAATGATATTGGATAGATATATAGATGAATATACATGATGATATTTTTCAAAAAATAAAAAAATTACGGAAAAATAGTGCGGGGACAGCTCCATCAAATCCTTTATATATTGCTATTTTTTCAATATTTTAAATAATAGTTGCTAAATTTTGAACTAAAAAATAAGTGTCGATTTATTTAAATTTATCCTCAGCCACACTTCATTTGGGAAACTATTTCAAAGCCGTATGAAAAGTTTAAAACAAAGTTTACAAGCAACGTAAACCTGAAACAAACCTGAAGGTTAAAATGACTCTATGGCTGAATTTAAACTTCTTATAAGCATTACAACTTAACCAACATTTGAGAACAAGACCTAGAGCATCATAAAAACCGACACTTGAACTAAGATTTACAAAAATTGAAGCAAGTGCCCAGTATCGTATTAAGAGAACAAACTTTGATTATGTAGTTACTGGTGAGATTATGGGGGTCACCTGCAGACGTATTGATCAGATTGCTTCTTCAGATTGTGCGCATTTTGCATGGATAGTGCTAGGCAATTGAGATCTAGTGAGAAAAGATGATTATGCTACTCGTCCTCCTACTATTTGGTTTCTGGCTCTTTGGATTCTTCTTCATTAGTTGGTTTTCTATTTGCGCTTGCTTGATCATGGGTTGGTGGGTGGGAGATGCTGACTCTACTGATTAAGGACATTTTACCCAGACCCTTCCAACTTACCTCCAATAGAAAATGACAAGATCGGTAGATCGAAACTTGGAGCTTAGAACCCTAAATTCAAACTTGCCTTCGGCCTGGGGTGATGTAGAAGTGAAACATTAACAATCCATTCCCTTTACCCTCCATTCACCTTCGGTCAACTGTCGATGGTTGCGGTAGCGCCCCTTACCCCCTCTCTCAAAAGTGAAATCAATGAATCGACCCACTCCTATGTTGGGGACGGATCCGATCAAGCACCACAAGACTAGAACCACAATCGAAGAAGAAAGCACGCACAATCGCACAAGATAAGGATTTATAGTGGTTCGGCAATATGCCTACTCCACTTTCTCACACCAAACTCTCTCTACTATTTCTTGAATGATGTAGGGATACAATATGTGGTGCCATAGGGCTCCTTTTATACTACAACAAAAGAATACCAAGCATTCAGCAATCCCCACCATCATCTCTCAGCCAATCAGGATGCATGATGTGGATTAAGCATCTCAGCAATCCAAACCAACACCTCTCAACCAATCAGAATGCAGGAGGTGGATCAGACACCTCAGCAATCCAACCCAAGAGCTCTCAGCCAATCAGAAGGCAGGAGGGAGATCAGCCACATCAGCAATACTTTCTACTTGTATTCAACCAATCAGTCTTCACAGGATAAATCCCAACAATCTCCCACTTGAAGACTGACTTGTGGTACACACCACTTCTTCAATAGTCCTGCTGTGAGCTTTCCCTTGTCTTCTATTCTTGAAGACCAATAGAAGCTGAACATGTCTTCAGCTTCTCCACTGTTATAGACTTTGTCAACACGATTTTCTAATGTATGGATCTTCTTCATCTTAAATTGCCCATCTTCTAGTTGCGTCCGAATGAAGTGGTACTTCACATCAATGTGCTTAGTCCTCGAGCGAAAGATAGAATTCTTTGCAAGATGAATTGCACTTTGACTGTCGCTGGATAATTGACAATCTTCACATTCTTTATTCAGTTCTTTCATCAGACCTTTCAATCATATCATTTCCTTGCAAGCTTCTGTTGCTGCCACATATTCTGCTTCTGTGGTTGAGATGGTCACTATCTTCTGGAGACTAGAGACCCAGCTAATGGCTCCACTTCCCAGGGTAACGACATACCCTGTTGTGATTTTCCTGCCATCGATATCTCCTGCAAAATCTGAGTCCACAGAACCTCGAATGGAAATGTGAGTGTTCCCATAACATAATGCCACGTTAGAGGTACCTCTCAAATAACGTAAAATCCTCTTCACAGCTTCCCAATGTTTCTTGCTAGGATTCACCATTAATCTGCTCACAACTCCCACTGCATGTGAGATGTCTGGTCTTGTGCAAACCATTACGTACATCAAACTACCAACAATAGACTGGTAGGGTACCTTTGACATGTACTCATGCTCCTCCTTCGTAGAAGGTTCTTTCTCCTTTGAAAGTTTAAAGGGGCTTCCTAAAGGTGTTAGAGCAGATTTTGCATTTTTCATATTAAATCTCTCTAGTACCTTCTTGATGTAATATGATTGAGATAATCTCAGCTTCTTATTCTTCATGTCTCTGCTAATCTACATTCAAGGATTTTCTTTCAGGATCTAGGTCCTTCATTTCAAACTCCTTAGACAACATTGCCTTCAGGTTTGCTATTTCTTCCTTGCATGAGCCTGCAACAAGCATGTCATCTACGTACAACAATAAAATGATGTAAGACATACCAAGCTTCTTGATGTAGCAACAATGGTTAGCATGACATTTGCGGAATCCTGTATTTCTCATGAAATCATCAAATCTTTTGTACCATTATCTTGGTGCCTGCTTCAAGCCATAAAGGCATTTTCTGAGCTTGCATACCATGTCTTCCTTTCCAGTAGCTACATAGCCATCTGGTTGTTGCATGTAGATGTCCTCGTCAAGATCTTCATGGAGAAATGATGTCTTAACATCCAATTGCTCCAAATGTAGGTTCTCAGCTGCAACAATGCTCAATACTGCTCTTATGGTTGAGACTTTTACAACAGGTGCAAAGATCTCTGTGAAATCAACTCCTGCTTTCTGTTGAAAGCCCTTCGCCACTAGCCGAGCCTTGTATATAATGAAACCATTAGCTTCATCATTCATCCTATACACCCACTTGTTGTGCAGAGCCTTCTTTCCCTTCGGTAGTGGGACTAAATCCCATATTTTGCTTCTTAAGAGAGAGTTCATCTCCTCATCCATGGCTAACTCCCACTGATTCCTTGCCTCACCTTGTATAGCTTCATCAAAGCATTCAGGCTCACCATTATCAATCAACAATAAATAATTAAAGGAAGGTGAATACCTTGTAGTGGGTTTGCTGATTCTGGAAGATTTTCGTAGTACTGGAGTTTGCGGATTATTCTGTGGGATGGGTTGAACATTCTCATCACTTGGCTGTAATGTGCTTTTTTCAGGAGTTTCATCAAACTCTACAAAGTCTGGTTCTTCTGTTGTTTTTCGTTTTATCAATTCATCCTTGTATAGGGAGGACTCATTGAATGTGACATCAATGCCTCTAACTATCTTCTTGTTCTCCAAATCCCACAATCTATATCCATAGTTATATGTACCATAGCCGACAAAGGTACACTTCCTTGCTTTGGGATCAAGCTTTCCTCTGTCTTCCTTCTCAATGTGAACATAAGTTATGCATCCAAAGATACGTAAATGAGAAAGTGTTACCTCCTTTCCTATCCACGTTTCTTCTGAAAGATCCCCACCTAAAGCTGCTGATGGACCTCGATTGATTAAGTATGCTGTTGTATTAACTACATCAACCCAACGTCGCTTGGGTAGACCTGCATGTAACCTCATGCTTCTCGTACGTTCTAGAAGAGTCCTATTCATGCGCTCATCAACACCATTCTGTATGGGCTTTCTTAGAATCATTTTCAATCTCCTGATCTCGTTCTTAGCACAATAGGATTCAAACTCATCACTGCACTATTCTCCCCCATTGTCTGACTTGTGGCATTTCAACTTTATTCCCGTCTCAGTCTCAACTAAGGCCTTCCACATTTGAAGGTCTCAAATACATTGGATTTATGTTTGATAAAATAAACCCACAGATTTCTAGTTGCACCATCAATGAAAGTAATAAAATAATGAGATCCGCCAAGGAAAGGTACTTGAGATGGACCCCATATGTTTGTATGAACCAGCTCCAGTCTTTCATTTTTTCGTACTCTTGCAGTCTTTGTGAAACTGACTTACTTCTGTTTTCCCAAGATACAATCTTTACAGAAGTCAAGATCAATGGTCTGCAATCCCATGAACTTTCCCTTCTTCTGCATGATCTTCATTCCCTTTTCGCTCATGTGACCAAGTCGTCTATGCCAAGTGTTAGCATCACACCCAAATGATGCAACATTTATCCTGTCATATGAACCTGATGCAATATACATGGTTCCTTCTTTCTTACCCCGAGCAAGGATCAATGATCCCTTTGACATCTTCCACGAATCAGAATCGAATGTTGTCACCACGCTACTTTCTGATAGCTGGCCAACAGATATGAGATTTCTTGTTAGACTGGGTACATGTCTAACATTCTTCAGTCTCAAGAAGCCACCAATTGGTTGGGATATGTCAATATCTCCCTTTCCAATTATGCTGCAACATTCATCATCTCTTAGATATACCTTTCCAAAATCACCTTTTACATAATTTTGGAGGATATCTCTTTGTGGAGTGGTATAAAATGAAGCACCCGAGTCCACAATCCAGGACTCACTTCGATCATATGCAACACATATCAAGACATCACTATCCTCATCATCAGTAAGATTTACAGTGTTCTTACCTTTGTCATTTTATCCTTTCTGCTTTCTTGGGGCCTTGCATTATGTCTTATAATGCCCATTTTGATTGCAATTCTAGCAGACCACAGACTTCGGATCTCTGGATTTGGATCTTCCTCGTACTGACTTTCCCCTGGAATGCTTTTGGTTCTTGTAGCTCTTTTTGCTTCTTCCTTCTGTATTTAAGGCAGAACCTGACGGGTGTTCTTCTCCAGACATCTTCTGTTGTGCCTCTTCTCCAAGAAGAAGACCAGCAACATCCTCCAACTTCAACTTTGCAGAACCAGAGGAGTTGCTAACCACTACAACTAAAGCATTCCAACTATCAGATAAACGAGAAAGAAGTAGAAGAGCTTTTACCTCATCATCAAACATGATCTTCACAGACTCTAACTCTGTTCAGATCATTCAAGTGTGCAGCTACTATGGAGTTCTCACTCATCTTTAAATTGAAAAGCTTCTTCATCAAATACACCTTATTTGATGCGGATGGCTTTTCATACATCTTTTCAAGAGCTTTGAAAAGATTCGCCGTCGTTGTCTCCTTTGTGATATTTGAAGCCACCAATGGAGAAAGGATGAGCCTTACCATTCCTAGAGCCTTTCGGTCTAGGACCTTCCACTCTTCTCTTTCATGGCTTTGGGCTTCTTCCCTTCGACCAGAAGATAGAGATCCTTCTGATATAGAACATCTTCAATCTGCATCTTCCAGAACGTAAAGTTCGATCCATTGAACTTCTCGATCTTGACCTTCAATTCTTCTACCATTTGTGTAGAGGTTGATCTCTGAACCTTGCTCTGATACCAGTTATTGGGGACGGATCCAATCAAGCACCACAAGACTAGAACCATAATCGAAGAAGAAAGCATGCACAATCGCACAAGACAAGGATTTATAGTGGTTCAGCAATATGCCTACTCCACTTGCTTACACCAGACTCTCTCTACTATTGCTTGAATAATGTTGGGATACAATATCTGGTGCCACAGGGCTCCTTTTATACTACAACAAAAGAATACCACGTATTCAACAATCCCTACCATCAGCTCTCAGCCAATCAGGATGCAGGATGTGGATTAAGCATCTCAGCAATCCAACCCAACACCTCTCAGCCAATTAGAATGCAGGAGGTAGATAAGACACCTCAACAGTCCAACCCAAGAGCTCTCAACCAATCAGAAGGCAGGAGGGAGATCAGCCACAACAACAATGCTTTCTACTTGTATCAAACCAATCAGTCTTCACTAGATAAATCTCAACATCCTATTGAAGTGGTTATCAATTGCATCAGCTACCCATTGTATTAAGTGGATAATGGATTACCCACCAATATCTCAACTTGAAAGTTGCAGCTGTCGGAAGGCAAGTAAATACGTATGAGTGGGTACTCACAATGAGATGCTCGAAAACATGGCTCGACAACATTGAATGTGAAGCTCCCCAAAATTGGAGTGATGGTCAGCTTGAAGATGGGTATGTCCTTCACCCTCTCAATTGATGATGGAGATAGACTCGTGGAGGGTGGCAGACCGAAGTATTTCGGACCAAGCCAAGGAGCGTGGCTCTTGGCGTGCTCGGTGAGGGATCTCGATGAACTCCGAGTTTGGCCAGTGATGTACTTGACACACTCCATGTCCTCTACAATTACAAGTTCAAGAATCGACAGTCTCTTCCCCTCCGAAGAACTTGTTTCTCATAGACCTAAAAGAAAACTTCATAAAAATTGGGCGGGGCTTGGACCAATAAAAAATTTTCATGCGGACCTCGACCTGACCCAAGGCCTAATTTCTAAGATGGGTGTGAAGAAGAGAGACAAATGAGATATCTATTCCATAGGGCTAGGGTCTCTTATATAAAGAGAAAACCCTAGAGAGTACAAAAGGAAAAATACATAAATACCCCCAAGGGGTTACGGAACCCAAAGGATTAAAGGCTATGGAACCTGAAGGGTTACGAACATAAATGTAAGTATAATAACTCTAACACTCCCCCTCAAGTTGGAGCATATCTGTCGATCATGCCTAACTTGGATATTAAGTACATGAGGCGCTAATAAACGTCAAATTTGCCTCTTTAATAATCAGAGGATGTCGTAGTATAGGAGGCAAATTTGGTTCAGCAAAAACTACAATCTTTGTAATATTTTTACTTGAAAAGTCTACCAAGGTCGAACACAGGGACACGAGCGACTCTATCTAATTACCAAATTTCGATCAATTAAGAGAAAGTGTTAATTATTTCTTAATTACAGGTCTTCATGCAGGAATGCAGGATGCATTATGGTCTTCATGCAGATTACAATGCAATAAAGTGATGCATGTAATTTCTAGTTGATTTTTATGCAATTATAAGATGACGCATGAAAATAATGCAAGGTTAAGTACATGCAAAATAAAGGATTACAAAAATTCCCAAAAAGGATCACTAAATTGAGCAACAGAATATGTTTTGAAGTTAGAGTCATTTTAAGCACAATAATATGAGCAATCATCTACTCAGGGCAAAGATATGTGGAACAAGGAACTCATCATAAAAAAATTGCTTCATTTAAAATGATATCAGATGAGAAAATTAAACATGCCATGAGATAGAGGACGAAAGAAGGATCAAAATTACACTAAAATCGTGAAATTTGGACCTACGATGCTCAAGTTATGCTAAAAAAATGCAGGGACATAAATGTAAATAAAATGCAACAAATAAAAGGATAAATAATCACAAATGGATCTCTGGAGGGACCGATTTGCAATTTCCAAAATCTATATGGGCCCTTCTGTAATTTTTCAATACGCGTAGGGGGCATAATTATAATTCTGTAAAACCTCGAGGGCATCCTTGTAAAATACTTAAACACACATGTGAAGCACGTGCCTGGGGACCGAAATGTAATTTTCAAAACTTCTGGGGTCTTCATTGCAATTTGCCCAAGCCCTCACGTGGTGCACATGATGGGCCTAGGCGTGGGGCTCGTAGCTGGCTTGGGCCACGTGGCATAAGGTGGAGACTTGGGAGGAGGCTTGGAAGATCAAAGCCTGGAGGTTCGTCTGGAGGCTCGGTTGTCCACGTGTCATCATCTGGTCCGTTCGATCCATATGATCGGACGACACTTGTACCGTCTTGCTCCTCCACAGGCCACCGGCGAAGGCGGGACTCCGGCAACCTGCTGGTAGCTCCGCCGTGCTCCGTAGGATCGTCTGGACATCGAGGAAGCTTGCTGGAAGGCTAGCGAAGGTCCCTGAGCCAAGGCGAAGCTCCATTGTTGTCTGGAGTAGCACTGTGGAGCATGGTCGTCGGAGGTGGATCTTGGATTGACAAATGAATATGAAGTTCAGCCATTGAAGTTCTTGTGTGTGTAAGATAATAGCCGAAGCAAAGTGTATGAAGTGCGTGAAGTCGTGAGGTGAATGGGAGGCCCTGGAGCGACGAGAAATGGAGGCCAACTGCTCCTTCTCTGGCGAACCTGAGAAGAAGGGCGTGGGGGAGATGGAGGTTCTGGAGAAGAGGAGTGGTGATCGAGGGAAGTTGGCATGAATGATGGTGGTGTGGTGGAGACGCGGAGGTTGTCACATGGGGTGGTAGTGCTGATAGGCGACAAGATAATTGGAAGAAAAATAAAGAAATGAAGGGAGGAGGGGTACCTCATTGGAGAGGGAAATTCGGTGGAGGAAGAGCTTGTGCTGGGCTTCGAGGAAGCCCGGGGTCATCGCCTGGTCTGGTCAGCCATGTCAGAGAGCTCAGCTACCACTGGAGATGGTGGAGTAAGCATGGCGGAGCACCATGGATCTCACGTGGGGCTGAGGTCATCAACGCCTCGACATCAGGCCTCTCCGCTGTCACCGGAGGGCCAAAGGCTGGGCTGATGCCCCTCGGAGTGGTGGATGGCGGTGAAGTGCGGCGGAGGTGGAGGTTTTATAGGGGGAAGAAGGAGGTCCGTTATGGTGGGGGAGAGTTTTTGAACGACAATTTTGATGACTAGGAGTGATGGTGGAGACGTTGGCATTTTGTGCGAGGAAGACAAAGCATAGATCTACGTGGAGGAGACATTTTGATGTGGAGGGGCTGGCTGTGGTGCCTTCCAAAATTGGAAGGGGTGGTTGTCTTGCGAGGTGTAACAGACCAGATGAGGGAGGCATTTGAGGTAGGAGACAACGTTTGGGCCGTTGGATCATGTGATCTAATGGTTAGGAAGAGGGCGCTGGCGGAGGGATGAGATCAAATGAAAGATCTGATCGAACGTTTCGGATCTGGGAGGAGATGAGTGGTCAGATGGGATTTAGGATTTAATCTGATGGCAGAGAATGAGTGGAGGACGTGGAGAGATGCTAGTCGTAGGATAAAAGTGGGATCGGGCGGCTGAGGCGAGGGTGGAAATGAGCGGTGGTGATCTGATCTGGGATCCGATCAAGCGGCAAGGGTTACGGAGGAAATGAAGGGTCGAGATGGGGGCGGGTTGCAAGGATCGGATGACCTAGGAGGGGTCGGGTGGCAGAAGGAGGAACATGCCACATGGGCAACCCAAAGGGTGCCACGTGGCCCAATTAGAAATTCAGAAAATATAAAAACAAAGAAAAAAATAAAAGAAATGGTTAGATATATAATTAGGAAAAAGACAAAACATGAAAGTTCTTCGTCTCGATGAGATCTACAAGTTTCATTTTGGACGAAAACCAAAAGAGGCCATTTATATAAAAAGTATTTTGGGGGTATTTTTAAGGGGTTAAAAACACATGTTTTTTTTGGTTTTGAGGTTTTTTTGTATTTTTTAGCTCTATGGGGTCATGAACTTATAGACAATTAATCCTCCTAATTTTTAGGGGTTTTTGATGAGAAAATAATTACAAAATAAATAATAGTTATTAAATACAATTAATTATGGGTTAATTATACACAATATATATAATATAATAATGAGGAATTATTGGTGAATTTTTGTGGTTTATTTAAGCCATGGGTTTAATTATTGACTTTTAGCAGGATGAATACGAGATTCATCATACCCCTATACTTAAACCATGCTCGTCCTCGAGCATCTTAAGAATGAAGGAGTCGGATTAATTCCTAACAGTGCAAGTGAGTATTTTAAGGCCTAATCTTTCAAAGATCCTCAATTTAAGCGATCCTAAAATTCTGGGCTTATCCATGCTTTAGTCAGAAGGAATCCAACTTCTCTAATTATCAGACTCTCTTTTTGTATATATAATATAAAGATATGAAATTAAGTGTACTGCATTTTATTAGTGTCGAGTCGAGGCATCACACGAAGTTCCAAACCCAGAGACTCTCCTCTAGACCTTATCCTCAATACTATGGAATAAATCTATTCTTACTTCAGTCAACCGTCTCATTAGTTCATCAGATTTGAAATGTTGATGGACGGCTAGATGATGGAGGGAATGGCTTTGTGTCTATTTTTCTCTCCCTCACATTGGAACAAGGGGCCTCTCGAGTGCCTTTTTACTCAACACAAGTAGATTTTCAGCTTGTTGATCAATGTGTCCGTCAAGAGAGTTCGGAGTCATGCGCACTTGTTTTTCTGGGAGTACACCGGGATGTGTCTCTTTTGAGTATCTAAGATACCTTCGACACCCAGACTTGTATTGCTTACGATGCAGAGCCCTTTTATGGTGCCAGCCCGACTCCTTGGTCCTAATTAGAGCTTGTCCAAGTGGACACTTTGAAAATGTTGGGAGCGCTTGCCATTTGTGGAAGCTCATTTGCAATTTGACTTTTGGAGATAGAGCTTTTGTTTGAACATTTTTCTTTTCTTCTCTTTTTTTGACTAGCTCCACTGCTTTTACCAAAAGTTGATGCACACTGATCAACAATTTTCATTAAGTTTCATCACACCTTGGCACGTAAGTAGATATCAAAGACATAACATATGAATTTGTTCATATAATGGCTAGGATTGTGCTGACTCTCAGGTTTTCTGAAGCCTTCATTAACTTTATCCCATCCTCGAATATCATTAAATCGGTCTAAACTCAAATCACTAGTCCTAGTTACTCAAGTGATAACTCAACTCATCTCATCAATCATGCAGTTGTGAAAGTGATTGTGCTGATCACATTCTTTTTGAAGGTAGAGATGAAGAGTGCAATATAGTGCTCAAATCGTTCAAACTAGGGAAGTGTGGATATTTAAGTTTAAAAACCCATAATGACTAAGGCATGTTAACTAAGACTCTTAAGATCACAGAAATTAAGTGTCCTCAAAATCATCAAGCCTTGAGTGAATTTGAATGTGTCAGGATTACACCAACTCCTTAATTAGTGAATTTTGTGTAATTTTTGTTTTTGCAGATTTTTATGGATTTTAAATTTCAATTTTTAAATTCTTTAGAGATACAATGACTGGCCCAGGCTCAAATGAATAAAAGTATCTAGTCTCATTCAGTATGGGTATAAGGACGGGTCGTTAGACGGACACGTGTTACTTGAGGACGGAGCCATATACAGTGTCCTCTAAACCGCCCACTCTACTAAGGGAGACCGAAGTTCCCTCACTGAAAGTATCTACAAAGCCTAGGAGTCAAAGTCTTTTTCAAAGACATGTTTTTCATTTTTTTTTGAAAAAGGGTTATTTACACAAATTAATCCCTCAATTTAAAAGAAAATAATTTTACATGATTTTTACAAAACTTAGTTCCCAAGAATACTAAAACAAAGCTCG
The DNA here is from genome assembly GCA_037367405.1 of Ottelia alismoides. NCBI lineage: Eukaryota > Viridiplantae > Streptophyta > Magnoliopsida > Alismatales > Hydrocharitaceae > Ottelia > Ottelia alismoides. The sequence goes on along the minus strand of JAZKJV010006367.1, from coordinate 611,054 downwards.
AAAAATAATTTTCAAAAAAAAAAAATAAAAAATACGATCTATGGCTAAAGTAAATATACAGTAATATACGGTATGCCCCCTATACTTAACTTTTGTTATGTCCTCATAGCACAAGTGATATGAAGCCATCGCTCTGTTAAATATAAGGTGATATAGCATAACTGAGGAGGAGGGTATCCCTATACTTAGGTCAAAAATTGACCTACGTACAAGAAGACAACGCGAGGGATAGATGAATAGGCAGGCCCCCCTATACTTAGCCTACAAATAGCCTAAGTAAAGTATCTGAGTTAGGGGAGGGGGTCTGTGTTTGGAGGAGTAATTACACTAAGGTGAGGGGGGATTGTATTTTCTCAAATGGCTAGGAGGTAGATGAAGGGGGGGTTAGTGCAATGTGTACAATTTAAGGTGTGAGAGGAGAGAGAGAGTGTGTGATTGTGAAATATACGGATAGGAGGGAGATAGGGGGGGGTATATATGTGCAAGTATCCGTGGGGGGGGTGGTAGATCATCTAATGATCGACTTTTTTCTTTCTTTATTTTTATACATCATACAAGCCCTCTAATGAGGACTATTAAAATAATGCACATGCAACATTTTTTTACAGTATGCAAATGCAAGTAGAATGATAAACAATCCTAATATTTCTCCACCAAGTCTTTTGCAACCTCTTCAGCGGGAGCTCCCAACTCCATGCCTCCATGGTGATCAAGCGTCCTCGATATTCATGGGCCCTGCCATAAAAGAGAAATGTTAGAAAAATAGAGAGGAAAATAATCAACAGAAATGATGCAAAATAATGCATGAAAGGAAGACCTGTGAATATTGAAAATATTCAACACAGAAATAAATCAAAATTCAATAAATAAACAAAGTTGAGCCATGTCCCCAGCAACGGTGCCATTTGATGAACGTCAAAATTGTCTCTTAAATAAACAGAGGATGTCGTAGTATAGGAGGCAAATTTGATTCAGCAAAAACCACAATCTTTGAATGTTGTGGAATATTTTTACTTGGCAAGTCTACCAAGGTCGAACACAGAGACATGAGCTACTCTATCTAATTACTGAATTTCGATCAATTAAGAGCATGTGTTAATTATTTCTCAATTAAAACTCTCCATGCAGGAATGCAAGATGCATTGTGGTATAGACTACGATGCAATAAAGTGATGCATGCAATTTTTAATTGATTTTTATGCAATTATAAGATGATGCATGAAAATAATGCAAGGTTAAGCACATGCAAAAGGATCACTAAATTGAGCAACAGAATATGGTTTGAAGTTAGAGTCATTTTAAGCACAACAATATGAACAATCATCTACTCAAGGCAAAGACATGTAAAACAAGGAACTCATCATAAAAAAATCACTTCATTTAAAATGATGCCAGATGAGAAAATTAAACATGCCATGAGATAGAGGATGAAACAAGGATCGAAATGACACTAAAATCATGCAATTTGGACCTACGATGCTAAAGTTATGCTAAAAATAATGTAGGGACATAAATGTAAATAAAATGCAAGAAATAAAAGGATAAATAATCACAAATAGGTCCCTAGAGGAACCTATTTGCAATTTTCAAAAACTGTCTGGTCCTTTATGTAATTTTTTCATGCATATAGGGGCATAATTGTAATTATGTAAAACCTCGAGGGCATACCTATAAAATACCCAAGCGCACGTGACGCACACTCCTGTGGACCAAAATGTAATTTCCAAAACTTCTGGGGTCTTCATTGCAATTTGCCCAAGCCCATGCATATGATGGGCCAAGGCTCGGGGCTCGCAGCTGGCTCGGGTCACATGGTATTAGGTGGAGGCTCGGGAGGAGGCTTGGAAGATCCAAGCCTGGAGGTTCGTCTGGAGGCTCGGTTGTCCACTGATGAATCCATGATTCATTAACTTTTCTGTCGCATTTTATCTTAAAACCCTTAACAAACGCATGTAAATACTCATTAATTTCCATCTTTTAATAAATCATCTCTCATGAATAAAAAGTCACTTTTAACCATCAAAATCATGTAAATAAATAAAGAACAAGAAAAAGAACAAAAGTTAGATCGAATATATGTATATATGTATAATATGACTTAAAAATATAAATATAACTATAAGGTTTATTTATAGCCTAACCCCCGAGACCAAGTCAGCATGGATTGATCGACAAACCAATAAGTAGTGGGAGATAAGGAAAGAAAACCATAAAAATAGATTAATACACACTCCATACACCTTCTACTATTTATAAAATAAATACAAAATTTCAAAGATTTTTAATTAATTCATATGTACATATTTTTCACCAAACTCTTTTCCTAATTATTTCTAAAAATGTATATAAAAATATAAAAATAAGTTAAAAATATTACCATGTATATATGCCAAGAAACCCTACTTGTAAATTGTCAAAATCTCAACTTCCGAACATCATAACTTCTTCATACGAACTCCAATTTCACTCTACTCACATTTAACGTTCATAAAACAATATTTTCTAATTAATAAAGGTGATTTCATCGAATTCGGAGTCTGTTTGCAAAAAGTTGGTTTTGGGACCAAAAGACAACGAGGTTTCTAGGCTATTTATTTTATACAACACACATTATTTATAGTTTTCTTAATTTTATAATTTTTAAATATTTTCATGATCTTGTAGTTTAACCATAATTTATTTCAGAATTTTTAGAGTTTATTTATTATTTTAATAAAATCAAAAACACTAAATTATAGGTAAAAATGAACTATATCACTAATATCCATATTTATTAATATATGTAAATTAATTTATTAACATATATAAAAATTCACACAAACTTTATTTATTGTTCTAATAATTAAGAAAATATAAAAATAATTTTCAATTATTTATTTATTAAATTAAAAATCCAAAACCTATTTATATACACATATTTATTAATATAATATTTATATTTTGAATAATATTTATTATTTATAGAAAGTATTTATTCCATAATTAAGATTATTTAATTATTTACATTTCTTGTATTTATACCTATTTAAAATAACCTTAATTGCTATTTATTATTGAATTTACAAGCACTTCAAGTATTTAGCCTACCAGGTGCTGACACTTGTCAACACCTGGTGTTTCTTCCTCAAGAATCCGGTGCTGGAAGCTTTTCTGACCAGCCGACTTCATCCATTTCTCCAGCACAATTCTTAACACCTTCAGATGATCCAAACCGCCAGATCTCTTCCCCTAACAACCTTCTACTTCTCCCACCATTCGATTCGACTTGCGGAGCACGAAATCTCCCTATAAAAGAGCCCAAAGATCGCCATTGCCAAACTAACCCTCTTGTAACTAACTGCAGCTCCAGCTCAGTAGCCGACCCCCAACCTTCTCCACCTCGCTCAGTCTCGCATCGGTGGTGACAGCACCTGCAAGCGTCCCCGCGTGGAAGAAGAACATCGGAGGAGGAGTTCCAAGGCTCGTCTCAGCCTTGAATCGCAGCTCGCGCCGCGTCACGCTCCGACCAAGGACGCCCGTCAAGCACTCTATCGAGGTAATACACCTTGATTCTTCCAGACCTACTCATTCATTTTCTCGAATTTCTTTCTCGATCATCGTGCCTTAATTAGCGACACTAATCACGTAGTTAGGTAGTTTAATCCATTAGCTTAATCACCAAATCGAATTCCTCTTCATTTCGTTTCAATTCCACTTCAAATCGCTTCATCATTTCATCACCCTTCTCATGCACTTCACACATTTCTTCTGGAAGCCATTATTTTTGATCTTGCAAAACCTTAACCCCTTGGCCGATTCTTCGAATCGAGTATACAAAGTTGTTATTAGCATATCTGTCTTCAATAAGGAGCGAAAGCTACGCATCTGGAAACTTTCATCTTCACGGAAATCCACTTCAAAGAAGAGGCATCAGACTTCATCAACCTCCGGGTTGTAACGGACCTCCATCTTCATCGCCTGATCACCATCGCTTCGAGCCATTTCCGACCACCACCTACCGCGAGCGAGCTCGAGGGGTGGAGGAGACACCCCTCTGGCCCCGCCGGAGAACCAAAGCCTTCGTCGGATGGTCGGGATAAATCGGAGAAGACGCACCCTTCAACAGCTGAGTAGCAACTTCAAGAACACCAAGAACGCCCCAGGCGCACAGGTGTGCGACACGTGACATCCGCGTAAGCGTCATATCGCGCCGAATAGCTTCTAATCTCGACCATCGAAAGCAAACCTGTGGAGAATTTGCAACATAATCCAGAGAGCTTTCAGATTTTAATTCACGCTCCCGAGGTTTTCAGAAATGGCATTTAGGTCCGTCCACAGGGACCTAAATGTAAAACACTTTATCTATTTTTCAAAATAGTCCCTGCGAGGACCTAATTGCAGAACATTTTAATATTTTTTCTTGCGCTTACATCCCTGGGCTGTAGGGGATTTTTGGTCCTCGTTTGACTTTATTTTTCGTCGATTTCTTTAGGATAGTTACGTAACTGCCCCAACTAGTTGTTATTAAATTTGCATATATTTTTCTCGTATTTTCATCGTGTTTTTAAATCTTCGAAAACCGACTCCATTTTGTTTTGTTTTTGTGTGTAGTTCGAGCCCGACACTCAGCTTTCTACCTACTATATTGTATCATCTACCTATATTTCACCTATTATATAATAAATAAATCTTTTGAAAAATATCCCTTTTTAAAATTAAATAAAAATTGGAAAAGATTAAAATCAAATAAAAAATAAAAACAATTCAAATAAAAATTGTCGTGTTTCTTTGACTGCTATTAGAAGAGATAAAAATAAATCACAAAAATAATTCTAAAAAAATCTAAGCATTCTATTCTGCCTCATTGAGTTCGACCCAGGCACACTTACCTGGTAAAAAAAATAGTGTAGGTTTTCTTCCGAAAACTGAGTTTGTTTGATCGGAGCTAGGATCTGGATTGCAGCTTTCTACAACGACAACCGTATTTTCTAAAAGCTGTAAACCGACTTCTAACGACGGCTTATCAAAATGGCGCCATTATCGGGGAGGTGTTAGAATATTTTGATCTTTTTCAAATTTTTGTGATTTTATTTTTTCTTCTTTTTGGTTTTTCGTTGCTTTTCGTACGGTTTTTCGTACGGCTTTTTCTCAATAGTCTTCTTGTTTCGTTTTAGTAAAATTTTTCAGCTTTTATTACGATTTTCTCGACTCATCTCTCGGTTTTCTTTAAATCGCTAATCAAGTTTTCCAGGGCCTGCTGGATCAGCCGGCTTCTTAGGAAGCCGAATCAGTTGAAAGAGTAGAGGCCGACTTCTTCTTCACGAGTCGGTTGCAGAGAGCAGACTTAGTTAGTGTGCTTTTTTTGTAAATGAGAGAGAAAGGGAGAGAAACTGTAAAAGAGAGTAAACAACCCCCCTCATTTTTTTTCAGGGTCTGATTTGCCGGATACCGTGTATTCGGGGGATTAGAGCACCCACCGTGGCTTTTCTCGCCTTATCGGGTTTTCCGCGGCTTTTTAGATGCTTGCTTAGGTTTTTATTTCTATCTGATTGTGCCTACGTAGTTAGTCTTAGGACTCGCAACCTAGGTGCATGATTTTAGGGTTTTTATAAAAAGGAAAAAATCGGTAGACGTTTGTTTGAAAAATCCAAAAAAAAATACAAAACCACAAAATAAAATCGGGACTGCTAAACATATCTGAACTAAAAAACGTAACGATTTATCTGTTTTGGGAGAGTAATCCCCGCACAACTTATCAGAGTGCACAAGCGAGAGCCGACCCATAAGGTTAGAACCCGAACCCCGTATTTCCCGCAAATACTACTTAGTCCATACACCTGATCACTGTTCCTCAGTGGGTACTCTTGGGTAGCCGGAAACGGTCCGGGTGTACTTAGCAGAGTGGGAGGTTTAGATGACATTGCACAAGGCTCTGTCCTCAAGTAACACAGGTAGCCAGAAACGGTCCGTACTTACTCCCATACTGGCTGAGTACGAGTGATCTTCTGTAAGGACTCGGGCTAGTGTTTCGGAGAAACCATCGGGCACCTATTAGCTCGCTCAGCCTACGATAACCGAAACTTGTTTGCTAATTACAACCCTAAAACCGACAAGATAAAAATATCGAACTCTTACGATCTTCATCGGATTGAGTTGGTGAACACGGGGTTTGCTTTGTGTTTGCTTGCGGGGCGTGAGTTTCCACAGCTTTCGCATTTATCCTTCTCATTTGAATCGTAAATCGTGCTCTCCTGATCAATTCTCTTGACATCGAAGATGACGTCTCGACGGCTTTTTTGCTCAGACTCCGTGAGCTTTCGACCGTCCACCGTCGAGCGTATTTCTTCACAAGCTCGGGATGACCCTCTTCTCGAGCTGGTCCCATCTGATCTCGAGGAGAGTCAGACCCAGACTCCCTCGCCTCCTGGCCAAAATATTGAGGCAGACCCTTACCTCAATACATCTAGATCTCCAGCCAATTTTTCGCTGAGTTCTTACGAGAGTTTCTCTTTCACATACGATCAGATGGCTCACGGCAAAGGACCAGCAACAGACGAGAGGCAACCAGCTGGGGAGTAGCATGAAGGAAGACCAGACGCCGCAGATGTTACTATGGGAATTCTCGATACACTCCAATAGATGAATATACAGATTCGAGAACAGGTTAGAGTTCAGAATGAACTACGGGCTGAAATAGCCGCGCTGCGAGCATGGGTCGGGAACCAGTTACCGCCTGCGATTCCCGCGACTTTACGGGATGAGTATGATCCGGGTGCTAGAACACTCCACCATTGGATTCGGCTACCGCTGAATCAAGGGCCATATGAGCTGAGACCGTCCTTTATTTCACTGCTTCCCAAGTACTATGGGAATACCGTAGAGGAGCCGTTTACCTTCTTACAGCAATTCGAGATGATTTGCGGTACGGCTTGTTATCCAGGTGTTACGCAGGAGGCTGTACGCCTCAAGGCCTTCCCCTTTGCATTAGCCGATAAGGCTCTTTATTGGTTGAGTCATCTGGGGAGGGAAATATCTACATGGGACGATCTGAAGTCCACTTTCTTGCGTAAATATTTTCCTCTAGGAAGGACGAACATGATGAGGAGCCAGATCTCCAACTTTACGCAACTCCCACACGAATCTTTCCATGAGGCATGGGATAGATTCAAGGACCTTACGGAGAGATGCCCACATCATGAGATCCCGATGAAGGTGCTAGTGCAGAATTACTTTGGAGGACTCCAGCCGGACATCCAGGGGCTCGTCAGTGCCGCATGTGGCGGTAGCTACTTGAACAAGGATGCCGAGTCAGTCTAGGCAATCTTCGAAGGGATGGCCGAGAACTCGAGAGTCGTGGACTCTACTCGGGCATTTCAGAAAGCATCGCAGCCACCACATCACCAAGAACATCACAAGGTGGCTAACATCACAGATTCCGAATCCAACACCAACATGAGATACATTAGTGAGAAGCTAACGTTGGTGGATGTGATTCAAAAGCAAGTCCAAGACCTACAACCGCTGCGAGGAGAAACTCTCATCTCTACCTCAGCAGCTGAGTGATCTGTCGAAGAAGGTGTCTGATCTTCACCTCCAGTACCAGCAGAGCCAATCTTCTTCGACCACACAACCAGCACAGAGGATCTTACCCGCTCCGCCCACCTGTGTGATCCACTTCGTACATAGCGAGCCAGAGACTTCACAACTTTATTGGCATGAGGATAAGTCTCATGCCAATCTCGGCCAGATCACCAGCACCGCAGAGATGGAGGTGGAGCCGCAATCCTCTCTTGAGATCAACGGGATTTGATATACTCTGATTCAGCAACCGAGTATACCGAATCAGCAGCAGCAGCCGTACGGTCATCTGCAGCATGGACGTCCGCATTTCCAGCACCGCTAGAGCTTTACGCCACAGTAGTCTCACCCGAATGTCTATCATCAGAGACCACAATCATATCAGCATCCTGCTCACTAATCACAGAATTATCCTTATCAGCAGCAGCAACAGTCTTCCTCCACACCACAGTGATACTCCCAGCATTCCACTTCTCAGCAATACATGCCAAGGTAGAAGAGAGGAGCAAGCCAGGGCCACCACACCGAACCAGAGATGTCTTCACAGGCCCACACACTCAATCAGATCATGGACATGCTGAGTACACTCCAGACTGCGCACAAGACTGAGATGGAGCAGGTTAACTGTCGTCTGGACGAGTTAACCGCACCAAAGACCACTCTTCCAACCCAGCCTCAGATGAATTCGAACAATAAGAGGAGGCATCCAGATCAGGTAGACATTACATGTAAGATCTCATTTCCTGAATTTTTATCTAACTTCATTCGTCTCAGGAGCGGTAGATCACCACGAGCAACTGCTGGAGTAGAAGAGCGAGCACTTGACGAGGAGCACGAGCAAATCCATGAGCCGCATGATTCTGAAGCCGAGGAGGAGAACCAACAAGATGATGAGGACCATCCTGCAGACTCAAGAGATGGGAACGATGCCGACACAGTAGATATGGACACTGGCGAATCAGACGATGACACCACGCCAGATCAGGCAGAGAATCCCGAGAAAAAACATTTCTTCCCTTGTCTTAGAGAGTTTTATACATAATTCTGAAACTCTCGATGTACAAGATGATTCTCATATCAATAAAAATTCTGATTTTCTGACTCCTGATTTTGTTCCTTTTCCCGATGCTTTGTTTGGAAAAGGAAAGAAAAATACCAAAAAGAATGTTGTTTCTCCAGAGACTGATCGATTACTTAAAGATCACATCTTTCTGAAGATCCCGCTTCACAATGCCTTAGATCATTTTCCTACGCTTAAGAATCAATTGAAAAACCGATGCACCACGCGTAGGAAAAAGAGATCCCGAACAGAGAAACATGTCTTGACTAAGGCTACATCTTGTGCCATACAAAATAAGTTATCGAAGAAGAAGAAAGACTTAGGTGCGCATTATGTCAGATGCGAGATCGCAAAAGCCGAATTCGACCGCACTCTATTAGATAACGGTTCCTCGATCAATCTGATACCCTCTTCCTTACTTGATAAGCTCGAGTTAGGACCTCTTTACAAATCTCGCGTGATCCTTCAGTTTGATGATAGATCCGTAAAGAGATCTAAGGGTATACTAAGGAACATTATCGTAACCGTGCAGGGTCTGCAATTCCCAGTGGATTTTACGGTCCTGGACATGGATTGACCTACACAGTTACACCTTACCCGGATCATTCTCGGGAGGCCTTTCTTAGAGATCGCAAAGGCTCTCTTCGAGTATGATAGATGGAAGGTATCTTTTCGTGCCGAGGGCGAGAAGGTACATATAGAGATGGCGAGAGAATCGAACACAGCCAGTGATGCATCTTCTGATTTTCTGAGTTCTTTAGCCTCCTGCGATTACATGAATGAGGTCCGTCTTAACGACCTCAAAAGATATTAGGTAGAGACCCAAGAATGTTTAATAGAGGACGGGTCCGAGACCACAGGGGGTGATTCTTCAGACAACTTTATATTTTAGTCTGGATGACGAAAAGTAAAGGGATCAGAATTCTGAGGAGTTTAATGCAGATCTTTTAGATTCAGAGACTTTACACGAGACCTCCGTCTCAGATGATCCAGAGATAGAGTTTCATTTAGCTGAGTTATTTTCCTCTGATCATTCTGAGGAGTCGGATGATGTCTTGAACATCTTCTGTAGTCCGACTCTAGAGCACATTGAGATGGTGGATAACCAAATCGCAGACACATCCACAACCGATACAGATCCCTGTACACATATAGATGATGTTTCAGCAGATCCAGATTCTACTTTACCAGAGTTAAAGACTTTGCCACCAAACATGAAATATGCTTTCCTTGCGGGTCCACATCAATGGTTTCCGGTCATTATTAGCTCATCTTTGACCGACGATCAAGAATCTCGTCTGATGGAGATTCTAGAAAGAAACCGTAAGGCTATTGGGTAGACTATATCCGATCTCCACGGGATTAATCATGCTTTGTGTTCGCATCATATCTATCTCGATCATGACAGCAAACACTCCAGAGAGTTTCAGCGTAGGTTGAATCCGGTTTTACGAGAAGTTGTCAAGAAAGAGATTACGAAATGGTGCGACGCAGGCTTTATTTATCCCATCTTCAACTCTGAATGGGTTAGCCCATTACATGTTGTCCCGAAGAAGTCGGGAATTCAGATGGTTAAGAATGAGAGTGGAGAGGACATTCCAAAGAGAGTAACCGCGTCGTGGTGAGTATGTGTTGATTACAGAAAACTGAACACCGTGACGAAGAAGGACCACTTCCCTTTGCCTTTTATAGACCAGGTCATAGAACGGTTGGCAGGGAAGGAGTACTTCTGTTTCCTTAATGGTTACTCCAGATACAACCAAGTATCAATTGCTCCTGAAGACCAGGAGAAAACCACCTTCATATGTCCGTTCGGCACGTATGCCTTTAGACGGATGCCCTTTGGATTGTGCAACGCTCCTGCTACTTTCCAGAGGTGCATGCTTTCTATTTTTGCGGACATGGTCGACGATTTTCTAAAGGTTTTTATGGATGATTTTTCGGTCTATAGTGAATCCTTTAACAATTGTTTAGCGTACCTAGATCAGGTTCTGAAAACGTGTTGTGAGGTAGATCTCGTTCTATCTTGGGAAAAGAGCCATTTTATGGTTACTCACGGGATCATGTTGGGGCACGTTATCTCCCAGCGAGGCATGGAGGTTGACCCTGCCAAGGTGGATGTCATCAAGAAACTCGAACCACCATCCAACATCAACAATTACGGTCATTTCTGGGGCATGTCAGCTTTTACCGACGGTTTATCCAAAACTTCTCCAAGATTGACCGACCGTTAACTGAATTATTAGGCAAAGACATCGAGTTCGTGTTAAATGATAAATGTCTTAATGCCTTCCTCAGTTTGAAAGAGAAGATTATCAGTGCTCCTGTCCTACAGCCGCCTGATTGGTCTCTACCCTTCGAGATCATGACAGATGCATCAGATTTTGAGGTCGGGGCTGTATTAGGATAGAGGAGGAATGGACTTCCTGTTGCCATT